>JAQGBT010006085.1:0-13144 GCA_034698585.1 Disparrhopalites patrizii
TCATAAAATTGCATTGCAAATTATGAAAAATGTACTAAACTACTATGTGAATTGGGAAACTACTACATTTTGTGAAAATAACTGAAATATTAAATGGATGAACGTGATATCTTTTAATTTTTGCTCACTTGACACCTTCAAAAAGTGAAAAACAATCCTGAAATGACGCCCTGAAATCCTGAAATTAATTACCTTCCGATTAAATATGCACGCCTAAGTAATACTGAAGGTGCACGAAGCGAGGATGTGAGTATCCTCACAGTGACCTGTCAAAAAAATACGAAATGTGTGTGCAATGTAATTATAAATTATGCAACAAGTAACAATGCACCTAATCTTGACCGTTCTCCTTATCTATACGCCCATGACTGTGATTACGAGCTTATAATAATGAAATCAGTGCTGAGTAAAATACAAATATTTGTGTGATAGTCCTGAGGCACTTTTCCTAAGCATGTTTTTTCCTGTCTAAATAAAAAGCTACAGAACAAAAACCATCCTACTTGAGTGGTTAGAAACTTGATCATGATTAATTAATTGATGTAAAAAGTAAATTTAACCTGGTACACAGTACTTACCTGCAAATATATAAAAGGAATACACACACGGTATTCGTCCGAATATCTAATGATGTCTTGCCTTCATCAGTACGAGTCCCATCGCCATTTACAAAATCCGTTATCTCATTTTGGTAAAATTGTCTACACCAAAACTCAAAAGAATTGTATAGCCTGCGAAACTCTTAATTATACATACCATGGCGCTAAGTTTCTCCGGGATTTTTCAAGGGAAAAGAGTCCTGGTCACCGGGGCTGGATCAGGTAGTATCACAAATTAATTAAATATCCACACATACAGATTGTCATTTATGATGTCCTTTAATATGACCATCCAAATAATGTTGTTCAGCATCTTTTATCCTATTAAATTATTTCTTTTATCCGCCAGGCATAGGGCGAGCTTTGACCATTCGCCTCGATCAAGAAGGAGCAATAGTAGTGGCTGTAACACTAAAGCAAGTCGAGCTAGATTCCTTGACCCAAGAGACTTCCAAGAGAATTATCCCGGTGTGTCTGGACGTAGGAGATTGGGATGGAGTTAGAACCACTTTAGCACCTCATCTGACAGAGTCGTTGGACATCTTGGTGAATAATGCCGGCGTGGCCCCCACACAACCCTTTTTGGAAGTGACCAAGAACATCCTCGACACGTAAGTTCAATTATTACTGGTCCTATAATTAATTGCGGTGCTAGCAGAGGAAGTAACGTCGGGATTTTCATTACATTCATCTTGCAGCACCCTGGACATAAACTTCAAAGCTGTTGTGAATATCACCCAGATTTGCGCCCAGAACATGGTGTCCCATGGGAAAGGGGGATGTATAGTGAACGTTTCATCAGTGGTGAGTCACATGGAGATTTTGAAGCCCAAATAGTTAAATACAACAGTTAATTTGCACAACGTGAAATATAATTTCGCGTTTTTCGCTTTATGATTTACGAGTTTACGGGTGACAGATTTCGTGAACAGTTAACGTAAAAATTCTATCTCTATCAAGTATAATATACAATCAGTAATTAAATATTGATGCCAGAAACAATCTATAGTAGCGCAAGTGTAATATAGAGTTTAAAAGGGTTCTGAAAAAACGTTTTTATTTGGCAAGTTTAATTCTTAATTAAACGCAAAATTATAAGTGGGAACTTACATTTTTCTCCACCTCACCGCCAAAAAAGTGGGTGGGGCCTACGTTTTACATTTACGCTGGTATAGATTAAATAGGTACTCCACGCATAACCCAAATTTCCCCATATTACTTAAAAGCAAATAATATTATGGAATGTTTGTGTACAGGCAGGCATAGTTCCACTTCACAATTCCCATATTTATGGAGCGACAAAAGCAGCAATAGATTCTTTGACCAAAAACCTTTCTTTGGAGTTGGGAAAGCACAAGATACGGGCGGTATCACTGACATTGGGTCCAGTGGATACGCCTTTGGCGAGAAGCAAAATGCCTACGGATGAAATAGTGGCTGCAGTTACCGAGTCCGTGAAGGATAAACTCCACCTGGGAGAATTATTTGTTCCTATGGAAGAGGTTGTCAACAGCATCCTATTTGTAGCTTCCGGCAAAGTTCACATGATGACTGGTTGCCGGCTTGTCCTGGATGGAGGATGGAGCAACTCGTAATCGTAAAGTGTGTTTTACAGTAATTGTTTGTTCCAGTTCCAAACGTATGGATGAAGTCGGATATGTGTGGAATTGATTGTGCGGATCCTCCATTCTCTTGCAATACAATTACATTATTTGGGAAGGGCGTGTTCGTACGACAGCATGAATATGAAACATAAAGCAGATTCTTTCAAACTGTGTCTTACACTGAATTCGATCTTTATTTACACGCACAAGTATAATTGTATTCATTCGACTAATAAATGCAACAAAATATTGCCAGCCCGATATGGCTGGAAGTAACAAAAAATGACACTAACCTTAGCAGTTGTAATCACAGCAAATTAGGTAAACATATTTACACACCTGAATCTAACGCAAACAATGCAAAATGATTATTAAACGTGAAGTTGAACAACTCAATAGCTGTAGTATATGTATGTACTATATATGGAATAACATGTATAAATTATGATAGTTTAGTTAATACGTCTGACTATTAGACTTGATGAGAATCACGATTGATTATATACCCCGTTGAACTTTCTTGCCCCCTCGTTTTTTTCTTCCCCTTCAGAATGTTGGAAAGCAGATACAAGCTACAATCTAAATACTTTGTGGAAACACGTCAATACAAACTAAGAACACGTCAAGAACAGTCGGCACAAATTAAATCATGAGGGTAAATCATGAAACCCTCGGTGAGCAACTCTTCGAATGGAATCTCTAGGTAACCTTGACCACATTTACAAGTACGCTCCGATCTTCTACAAGAGGATATACTCTGCTTGCGATGCTGGGCCCGTGGGGCAGTAGGCTCCTTCTTATACCAGGTACAACACATTGCGCCATTAGGTCTCATGCAAGCTGGATTCGGTTGTAAGCCCAAACAACCTAGGAATATTTCTTTTGACTCGGGATCCAAACTTCGGAATTGAAAGTTGGAAGCTCTTAGTAGTCGGGACATAGGATCGTCTTCCTTTTGCACGTATCGTACTTTAACAGCTGTAACAACAAAATTCTTACACTGAGTACACACTTCATATGTCTTCAACTGGGGTACACACACGATATATTAAAGTATAGACCGACAACAGCGGAAGAAAAAATAATTTAAAACTTTAGCGTTAAAATCACTAAAAATTGTCATACAAATATAGATTATAGATATCAAGGTAGCTTACGATACTCGGTGACCACTTTGTTGTAAATGCGTCGGGATCTCCTGTAAGTGTAGTCGTTAAAGTTTGCCGGTGGAGAAATTCGTGGTTCATCATTTTTGGCCTTCGTGATGTTTGTACGTGGTTTCTTTGCCAGGGGCAAAATTGAGGAAGATGAAAACCTTGGATTTGTCATGACTGGGGTGGAAGTAGACGATGAGACTTCGGGTTTGTTAGCAGCTCCCAACGGCTTCACGCGCCTTGCAGTATGAAGGTGTACAATGTCTGGACTCCATCGCGGACCTGCACAAATATAAACACATTACAGTTTACTAACGAAGCTTATGTACCAAGTTATTACATTAAAAAAAATCCGTAGCTAAAACCAAAAGTTTGACCATAAAGTATGGGAGTTTACTATTTGCGCTTGGTTTGCTCAATTTGTTCTCCATTATTTATACAAGTCAGGTTCAGAATCAGGTCAGACTCCACCACCAACAATGAAAGTACTAAAGTTAAAAACGAAAGTTTACTTATTCATGGAACAAATTTATTTAATTAACTCTGTTTTGTGATAGTTCTGAATAAAATAAAAACAATCCCAATTGGACTAAATGCTAAATCCAAATCCCTACACAAATTTATACTCTAGGCTCCCAGAAGAGTTTCGCCGCAATAAAGTACACTCCAAACTCCAATATTATTCAAAACTTGACTCCTGTTGCCATACATACGCCACCACCCTTTCCGAATTTACAAATTGCAGAACGAACCACCAAATATCGAATCAACATTTGCTGTCCTACACACCTACATTTTCTTTTGACAATCCCAGTGCTGATTGTTTCTTTCCGAATTACGCTTAGTTATGTAACTTGCCAAAGGCATTGCTACTGTACGACAACTACAGTCAATCTTTCTATAGGTCATATGTGGTTTGCTGGTATAGGTAAATTAAATACGTATAGGTATTCTGAATCCTATCGACTATTAAATTGTGACTACAGCGTCCTTTTTACGGTTAGCTACAGGTACAGCCGCTACGAGCATATGTTTTAATAATAATAATTACGGGTATTCGCCTTTTTTTCTATCAACGAAAGAAATATGTGTATAATTTTAATTCAAATGCAAAAATGTGCAAAATTTCCCTATCCCCTATGCCTACATACTTCACTATACCTGTGTGCACACGAGGATTTTGTTATCAAATCATTATCGAATAAAGAATCTCAATAAAAGCTACGGTTTCGTGTTTCGTTTAATTACAAAGCGAATTCCCATCCCAATCCCAAGTAGTAAAAGTGTGGGCTGCGATGTGTGCATGGACTGTGCCTTGTCTGATCGATTGTTATGGGAACGACATTTAACGTTATGGGAACCAAATGAAGTTGCAACGTTGCAGTTGCAAGACTCTGCCAGGTCCGTAAGATGCTTCAGAAATGTGTACTGTCGTATCGTATCAGTAACAGTATAACTGCAATAACTGGACTAGCAATTACATTGTAAATTCCCCATCCGTGACCCATCCGTGACATTGCTGATTTTTTGTCAGGTAAAGGTAATGGTTAATCGTAAAAGACATTTCCTGTGGATGCACCGAAGCGATATAAGCCTGTTGATATTGCTAGTTTGCCAGTGCAATTCCCTACGCGTCTCTTCAAGTACACTTTTTAATTTTATTGGTTCTATAAAATGCAGAAATTACTATCGTTACTGCTTACTGGAAAAGCCAAGGGAAGTCTATACATATTCTGCCTGAGGGCATGACTTTTGGGTTACACCCATCAGCATCATCCCTTCGGTTCATACGCTTTACGCATATTAAATATCAAAATATAAATTGAAACCTGTACCTACACAATTTGTGTAAGTTAAGTAATATTATTAATTAGTTAAAAAACACACTGCGAAATAGACCAAAGCCGCAACGTTTTATTGTTAAAGCTATCCAGCAGTAAACTCGAGAGAAAACAAAAATCCCAGGGGACAACAATGTGACCAGCAACATGCACCTGTCTATAAACAGAGATAAGTATAGGAACCAAATAATAAAAAAAGAAAAATGCAACAGATTTTCCAGAATACCCAGAAAAAACAATAAAACCTTAAGAGTCGGAAGTCGGATCGGAAGCCCAAGCTGAGATCCTTTTTTTATGCACCCAGAAATCGTAAAAATAATAACTATAATACGCTGATTCCTGATCCCATGCATGGATCCATGTAAGTACGTTAATAATTATTGGTAATTAACTAATCGTAATTAAGTATAATTATTATTACTTTTACGAATGAGCAATAAAATTCAGCGCTTTGATAGTTTTTGTATATGGTCCAAAAATTGCGACAAAATTAAAAATGAATAACTAACTATTATTTATACTTAACATTAACAATCAACAAACGTTCTTTAGCGGCCAAATAAGCCAATTATAAAACCTTAATTCAAACTAAAATCACAACAATTTGTAATATAAGAAATTGTACCATCAGCCGTCGCATAAAGCACGTCCATAAAGGTGAGGCTTTAATTGAGACCGACGGAGGGCCACTATATTTCCTTCCCCCAGGAAAAAAAATGTTCGAAGAAAAAAAAAACGACGGAAAATTCGGAATGTATATGAAGAAAAAACGGGAGAGAAGATGGTAACAAACATAGATGTTTAATGAATTCGTTGAAATCTGGAAAAATCCCAATTTCGGTGAATAAAAATCAAAGGTCGATCACTATGTACACTGTAGATTTTTTTTATATATGGGCATAATGGAGACTATGATGATGATGTCGAAGAGATTTCGGGGAATTAAGAGGAGTGGAGACTTTTTTGGGGGGCTCTTTTTTATTTTTTATTTATAATGCGTGTGCAAATGGTAAAAAAAAAAGCGCCAGAAAAGGATTAATTGGGACGGGGAACCGTCGAGATAAAAAAAAAAAAAGGTGAGAGAGGGAAGAGAGAGGAAAAATAATTTGAATGTCTCCCCTTCCCGCGCCAAATCTGACTCCCAAAAAGCCCTTTTTATTAAATAAGTACGACCGTTGTGAAGAGCCGAAGCTCTTACCCGCATCCTCTCTGTCTCTCTCTCTCCCTCTCTTCCAGCTCCGGCTACATGCCATAAAAATCTCCGGGACCGGGCAGGAAAAGCAAGGGAGCGGGTAATATTATAGAGATCTTTTCACCTCCAGCATCCTTTCCCCATACAATTCACCTGTGACTTTCAATGACAAAACTCTCTCCGGATACGACCCCACGTTTTTTGCGTGCGTTGTGTATAGGGAAAAGGATCAATCAAAGCCGAATCTCTACGGCTGGCATTTTCGGAGATATCCGATATAACACAACATTTTGAAACCCAAAACGGAAATTTCCCCCGGAATTCGGATATTACACGTCATCTGTCTCATATAGATACTCTCCTCTCCTCTCCATCCTTGTCTCTTCCCTATCTACCTTGTTTCTCTCACTCTCTCCTCCTCATCCTTTTCTCTCCTGTCTCTCTCCTCTCTCGATCCTTTTCTCTTCTTTCGCACCCGATCGCCTCTCTGTCTCTCTCTCTCTCTCTCTCTCCTTACCTCTCTTCTCTCTCTCTCTCTCTCTCTCTCTCTTTACCTCTTCTATCTCTCTTTTCCTATCTCGTCCGCTCTCGTCTTTCACTATCTTTCTCTTCCTCTCTCTCTTCCTTTTTTTTAACTCTCTCGGTCTTCCTGTGTGGGCTTTCACTCTCTCTCTCCTCCTCTCTATTCTTTCACTCTTTCTCTCTCTTCCTCTCTCTCTCTCTCTCTCTTCGTCTGTTTGTCCGTCTCTCACTCTCGCTCAATCAGCAGTCACATCTTCTTTCCATGCTTAATTTTTCCGGGCGTTCTCGGGTCCAAACGAGAGAGAACAGGTTGGTATTTTGGTAGGTAGGTATTATTTAGCCTTTCAACGTTCCTGTTTTCCTTTGCCAGGATGCATACTGATGAAATTTTCGGGGGATTTCTGTGGAGGAAAAGGTGAAATGCCCTACTCGGTGATGCTCTGCTCTCGGCGACGCCTTTGTGATTAGGATGTTACGTTATAAAATAGTAAAAGTAGTAATAAAATAAGAGCTATAATGGATTCTGGACTATTTACATGTTCGAGGGAATATAATAATACTGGACCTCATGATCAATGCTGGGACACAGCACAGGAGAATCATAGCACTACACTGCGGAGGTTCATTCTATTGAACGGGTTTTTGCGGTGATTTCAGACATAATGCTTTGATAAAAAAAATATGTTTCTTAGTGTAAACAGTCCTCAAGGGGCAAAACGCCAAATTTTTAAAAAAAATTAAAAATATTTAGAGTTAAGGAACACCTCTTCAAAATTTTAGCCAGCAAATAAAGAGCATAATAATGTGATTACAACAATGCAGATGTAACGTCCAGTTTACACAAAGATTCTTTGCTTTATATTACATTTTTAATATAAATAGAAATTTAACCCACCAACAAATAAATTAAATATACAGGAAATAAATAAATGGAGGATTCTTTTTAGCAGAAGATATAACCCTATCACATCGTGTCAGAATCTATGCTACACATTTGCAGTGCAGAATACACACTGCAAAACGTTTTAAATGTAAAAGCAGTGATTACGCGAACTAAACATTAGTAGGACTCGGATTAATAAAATTTTGCGTTGCTGGCTTCGTCTGGGTCGAAAATTCGAATGGGTGGTAGACTGGCTGGACCTTTAATGGGATTGGTGGAATAAAAGCTCGATTGGACTGTTGCTGTTGTTGTTGTTGCTTATTCCATGCAGCAATAATGGCTTGGGCTTTCTCGGCTTCCTGCTGCTGCCTCAAAATTTCTCGATTGGCGCGAATGTCGTTAAGTACGGCTGCAAATGATAGACAAAACAAACAATTAATTTTTTTTTAACTATACTTGAACCTGAATAATTTATGAATTCAATTTATACGCACATAATTTCCTAATACATACGGAGACGTTTTGGTAACAAATTCAGAACGCACAATATTAATTACGAAATTTACCTTCAGGAATATCAACGTTTTGGGGCGGCTGCAAATTCGGCAAAGTCCCGTCAACCTCCATATGTCCTTCAGGGTTCCCTGGTCCGTACATGGTGTAGGATCGCATGGGTTTGATTTTATGCATATTAAACAAGTCCGTGAAATATGAAATGACTCCCCCTTCTGAATTGGGAATCTCGCTGAGAACGTAAACTAAGACAAAAATTGCACAAAAATTTCGAAAAACCATTTTGAAGCTGTTCACGTTTGCGGGTGGTAGCAATTGTAATAAAATGTGAAACTCTTGTTCTCCAAATTATACAGTGGAGTAGAAAAAAATCCCAAAAAATCCGTGAGGAAAATAATTCAGGGACTCGCAGCACAAACGATCCTTTGAAAAAAATCTTGTGAACTGAAATCGGGAAGTGTTGAAAGCGGTCTATTATAGCGTAAAATTTTATATCCCCCAGAATTTTCTATAAATACTCCAGGAAGTAACGGAGTACGGAAGCATTACTTGAGGAAAAGGAGGGCAGATCCGGAAGCCATAGCACTGAAAACAATGATATGACCTGGTTTAAAGCCCCTGGTGCATTGGACGTGAAGGGAACCGTAAGAATAACAAAACAAAAAAAATAACAACGTAAAAGGCTTCAATAAGTTCATTGTTAAGGAAGAAATTCCGAAAGGCATACACACCCTCAAGTTCTTAACGCCTGAATTTCCAGGAAGAAATGTGGGTCACATCCCAAAGCATAATAACCAAGTTTGAAGGCGTACATTATCTAGTTCGTTTTATTTTTACACTCTATTAATAGTACAAAGTCCGCACTGTACGTTTTTGCTACAACCTCACACATGCAATGACCAAGCAATTCAGAATTTCATTTAACCAAAAATGCGGTTCCAGACAATTCCGAATTCTGGAAGTGGGTAGTAGCTACATACTAGCTATTTTTTTATGGTCTTTCAAATACGAATATATACCAATATATACATACATTTATTTTCATTTACATAATAGGAAATAGTAACTATTCGTATCTAGCTAAAAATGCGTGCTCACGTATTTCAAAAGGGGTGAAACAATTAAAAATTGACAGTACAGCTTAAGATGAAATAATATCACTAGCGTTTTCAAGGGGACTACTAACGCTTATAATGCCTATACCCTCATTAGGAAAAGTTATTTTAGCCGTTGATTTGAACCAGAGAAGGACTCATTCCGTACTCGGGAATTTCGGGATTGACTATTTATTACTAAAAAAAAATCATCGCTACGGATGTTTGACATGACTCAAGTTTGGTGTAATTTTGGCTGTCAGATTCGTCAGTTCTTCTTTGAGTTCGGACAACTCTTCCTCTTGCTTGCAAAATTTTTGATCCAGGAGATCCATTTGCTTCATTAGGTTCTCTAGCCCTTGTTCCAGCTTTGACATTCTCTCCTGGGTACCTGCAAAGGACGCAAAGGCTTATATTTATAGAGAATAAATTACAGAAACATTAGGACACAAATTACTTCAGAAAATTACGCAATAAAGGTGAAGTTCCACCCGAACTCAAGACCATTAACATTAAAGCCATTTGCTGTGCTCAGTTGCTTAGGTATACATACATAGTATATTTTTGAAATATCCTAAATATTTGTTACAATTTACGTACAATCAGTCCAGGTCCAATACGCGTACTTCCGGGTAAGTGATCGCATGGTTCCAGATTCCCAATGAAGGATTTATATTCGGGTATAGAAAATACAATGGGTCAATAGGAATTTCACATTTTTTAATTTAGGAACTAAAAAAATTGCTACCGACAACGCTATTAAACACAAACACTTCTGCTTTTAAAACTGGGAGAAAAACGAGAATCAGGGAGAAGTCTAAGTCTAATAGTGAAAACAGTGAAAAGTAAAAACTAACTTCAAATCTAAAAAATTATATGTATACTTCGAAAGGTTTGAAAACTAACTAAACTGGTATTATTGGAAAGGAGGAAAGCACACTTTTTAACATTATGTCGCAGTTTCCATTTCCAACTATCTACAAATCTACAATTATTTTTCGTTCCCCAACAAGTTTATTGACAAGATTAATTAAGCAAGCATTTTTTAATAGTTGTAACTTGTAACTGTAACCCGTACATATGTATATGTATGTAATTACTTGCACCGCAGAAATTTTACTTCCTTTTGTGGTTAGTATATACGACATACGATAAAGTAATCATGGTATTTTTTTTATGGTTTTGACAACACAACTTGATTTGACTCCTTCCTGTGGTTTTCATCTTGTGTAAGAAGTAAGTACATTATTAACACTTTAATTGAAATATCAACGGATGAAAGTTGATTTTTGCACAAAAAAAAAAGCCCCTGGGATAAAACGGCCAGTAAAACTAGTTTCGCTTTTCCCTGCAATAAAACATGGGGAAATATCTTGTTATCTTCAAGCCACATCTTTTATTATTTAATTTTTCTAGATTTTCCTGTTAATAATACACATTTTAATCTAATTATTTACTTAACTAACTAAATACAATAATATACATGTCATCCAAGTTGAGAGAACATTTCGTTTTTTTCAATTAATTTTATTGTGCCATCTACTATTAGATTTTCCTCTTTGAAGATCAAAACATGACGGATTTCAATTTTGTTTTCCGTCTGCATCTATTTATTACATATACCTATATGTATATACACATATTGTACCTATATGTATATACACATATTGTACCTATATGTATACACCTATAATTAAATTACTAGTACTCAATAAGTACACTCATCCTCAAATAAAACTGACCCAGATATTTGTGTCGTAATTTACTTGTTTACCTTTATATAATGGTATATTTTAGTATATAGGTACATATTTGAGAAATTTTTTCTCCGTCATTTAATGCAAACTAAAATAAATGAAATACTTTATTACTTGAAAAGTAATATTTTTGAAGACAAAAAAAGATATATTCGAGACAGATGGCCGATGGCATCATGGCATGTAAGTAAAGCGGTAAAAATAAAGCAACAGACTAGATTTTGCGGATGAATCGATGATAAAGAATAATTTGAATGCTTATATTTTTACCATAAATCTTAACATAAAAAAAGGTAAAAACTAAATCCGCCATACGCCATGCAAAATATATACAAATGCAAAAAAGGTAACTAGTAACTACCACGTGGCCGGGTGTAAGATTAAGGTCTATAGGGGCGCTGTGGATTTTTTTTTGGGAAAAATCCATGTGTACAGAAAATGTCAGTTAGAAAGTCGAAGTCGAAAGACAAAAGTTAACACAAAATAAAAAAAGGATAAAAAAGACCATAAATGATAGAAAAAAATACATAATTTGTCTGTATACGCAACAACGCAACGAACGAACTGCAGGTAAACGAAGGCAGTGTGCATGTGCAACACGTACTGCAGGTAAGATTTTGTTAAGTACACAAATTTAATGTAGGTACTTCTATACCTATATAATATACATAGATTTATTTAAAGTATTTAATCATTTAATGTGTTATTTTGGTGCTTTTAGGCAGATTTTGTTGCTTCGATACATAATTCAAATTGCTATATTCCGTGCTAAACAGCTTGGTAGCTGGATTGATTCGAAAATCCCAGGAACAGATTTAGAAACATGATTTTCCATTGCCTTTAAAATTTCTGGATTGTAATTGTGTGATGATTGTATTATTAATGTAATTCATTGAAAGATTATTGTCGAAAGACTTTTTGTTGTCGTTTGAATAACGTTTGAAATAGAACACATATTAATAACACACGGACTGGAACGGAACCGTTGACTGCAGATTGAATTTCACTAAAATATTCCTCTCTATAGCCTCTGGGTGTAATGCCAACGTAAAATTATATGGGTATTTTTTATTTTTAAGATGCTATATTAGGCAATTGAATAAAACAGAAACGGGGGGTTGCCTTTATCGTATAGTTTATAGTTTTGTGAGGAAATGAGTTACCACAAAAAAGTCAGTGTGATGATAATACACTGTCGGTGGGACAAGAGAATATACTATATATTTATTTGTCTGTATGTAATTAATGTGTATACACTATACAGTATTTATTATTATTTATACTTATGGATGTTGAGAAAACAGTCTACCGGCTGTATTTATTACGGCTATAGTAAGACATTTGGATGTGTCATTTTTAAGAGATTGAAGCTGACATTTGATAACCTGTGACCTTTTCCTTTTTGTTTTTACAGTTTGACAGTGCAACACCATTAATTCGGTGCCGGCACGGACAGGAATTTTGAGCTGATTGAAGAAATATTCCTATACATGTATAGAGATTGAAATTTTTGCATCACTTCATTCCATGGACGACTCTTTAAGTCGCCATCAGTTAGCATTACAGCATGATGGCTTTATTGACATTATAGTAGATTCCGTTGAGCTTGTTGCCTTGTTATTGTAAAACCCCTGTGTACGAATTGTGATTACGGTCACATTGTATTTTGGAGATAGTTCAGTGTAACAACGAACGTGGGATTAGCTGGATAACTTCCTTCCTGCGTCTTTGACTTAAGAATTACTCGCATTTCACCGTTTGTATGAATGGAGTGTGTTAACATAGATCGTGAACAGGAGGTTAGTATTGATTGTTGAAGTGCTTTGTTGTTTTCATGTGACAGGTTAGGTTGTGTATTTATTATTGAAAGTATAGTCGTATAACAGTTTTATGCCAAGTCATCCCGCAGGCTGGCTTCTAGTTTCCCGGTGAGAATTGAAAATTCCACCTGCTTCCACCTTCCACCCGCTGCCACCAATGCTACC
>JAQGBT010006086.1:0-13142 GCA_034698585.1 Disparrhopalites patrizii
TCACTCACTCACAAAAGAGGATTGGCATGATGTTGATGATGACGATGAGCTCCAATTTTTTTTTGTCAGCACACATAGTACAAAAGTTGTTATTATGAAGAATCCATTTTTTGACTACATATTTGTTTTGTTATACAAACTGTCGTGAGTACAAATTTTTTTTCCATTCTATCTACATACCCATTCTATCTATTATTTGATTTATCCACATTCCGTCTGTATATCTAGTACTTTATTTTTTTTTAATCCTAGGAAAAGATGGTACGCATATTAGAATTGATTCCAATTGAATTTCAAGCTTCTCTCTTTCCCTGTGCTATCAACGCTCTTCCTCATGTGATGGTGTATTAGAATGGAAAATGTACGTAGAAGTGGGAGGGAGGAGGACCGTAGGTACGTTGGCAATAATAATAAACCCTGAAATTGAATGGGAGAAAAATTTGAAATTTAAAACGATTCTATGCCATTTCGTTCTTCTCTCTCAGCCATTCTCTTTGCATGTGAAATGCGGAATAAAAGTGTGAATTCCTGATGAGGAGACGTTCTCTTTTTATGGGATGAAACCACAGAGAGAGAGCTTTTTGGAATGGTAAAGGGGCTTTTCTTGGCCATAATGTTCGCACTCTTACAGGTAGAATTGCCTAAATAGAGTAGAGAATGATTCAGTAATTCCCGGAATTACTCATTTAATTAATTCTCCAAATTATTTTATTAATTTCAACAATTTTCTGCATTTATTTCGCACTGGATATTTATTAGTAGATCATAATCTCTATGATAAAAAATGAGACAGTTAAAAATGTTATAATTTTTGTTCCTGCTATATGTATGCATATTTATATTGAATGAAGGAAACATAGATGCAAAACGGACTTGTGCGGGGTTTTCCGCCAATTTGTCCAAGTCGCCCCTGACCGTGAATAAAAGATTTCTCTCTCTATTTCTTGCAATTTCTTACAACCTTTTGACTCGCTCGGTCCCATTCGAATCTTGTCACTTGTCCTTGCCAGTCAAATCGTGTATTATTATTATTATAAAAAAACTTTTTTAGCCAGATTTTCCCCTCATTTTTCCTTGTATATTCATGCTTGTCCAATGTTAGCAAGGCTCTATTGCACATAACGACCGTTGGAGGAAGGTTAAAGGCGGAAAAAGTTTTTACTTTTTTCTCTGGTGAGGATTGACATGATCGCATGGATATTGTGAATATGGGCATAGTGGACAAGGAGAATCAGAGAGAAGTCAGAGAGAGACAAGAGAGAAGTCAGAGAGAGAGACAAGAGAGAAGTCAAAGATAGACAAGAGAGAAGTCAGAGAGAGACAGAGACAAGAGAGAAACCAGAGAGAGAAAAGCCGGAGAGAAAATGGAAAGGAGTCAGAAAGACAAGAGGAAAAGCAGATATAAAAGGAGACAGAGAGACAAAGGAGGGAAACCAGAAAGAGAAACGACGGAGATAAAAGAGTGAAGAAAGCGAGAAAGCAGACGGAGAGAAGAGAGACGAAAGAGAGAAACCAGAGAGAGTGAAAAGACGGATATAAAAGAGAGAGAGAAAAGAAAGTGAGACAACGGAAAAAAGAGAGGGTAGAGAGAAATCAGAAAGAGCAAAGAGAGATAGAGAAACGGAAGAGAAAAGAAGCCAGACACAGAGAAGAGAGAGAGAAGCCTGAGAGAAGAGAGAGAGAGAGAGAGAAGCCGGGGAGAAGAGAGAGAGGAGCCGGAGAGAAAAAAGAGAGAAAGTCAGACAGACAAAGGAGAAAAACGGAGAAAAAAACGAGATAGAAGACCGGAAGGAGAGAAAGAGGCGTAAAGGAGAATGACGTCAGAAAGTAAGAAAAGAGAGAAGAAAGAGACGCCAAGAAAGAAAGAAAGAGAAAAGAGATAAGAAAATAGAATAAAGAAAAAAGAAAAAAGGGAGGCAAAGGGAGAAGAAAGAGGGACGCCAGGAAAGATAAAAAAGAGGAAAAAATAGAAGAGAGAAAAAACGAGAGGAACAAAGTGAAGAGAGAAAAAAGCCAGAAAAAAAGAGAAGAGAGAAAAACAGCAGGAAAAAGCGAGACACGATAAAAGGAAGCGAAAACAGAGATACAGGATCCAGGAAAGACAGCTAGAAAAGGTATAGTAGAAGAGAGCATTATCAGAAAATTGAGCGATTGTTAGGAAGAAAAATAAGAACTTGAACAGAGATGAATCGGCGAGTAAAAAAGAGAGAAGAGTGCCAGAAAAAAGGGAGAATAGGACCAGAAAGGGTGTGAGAGCGAGGACAAGGGACTCCTTACGACGTCGCACTCGTGATGACACAAAGGGGTGAGGGGGAAGAAGGAATTAAAGTGTGGGAAGATTGTGGAGATGATGTTGTACATGTAGGTGGGTCCATTTATTTTATTTCCCTCTTCATGTCAGTCAAATTCGGGGCCGGAGAGAGAAACTTTCTATTTTCTTTTCCCTTAACTTACCCGGGGGGGATAAAAAAAAAGTCACACACACACACTCTTATGTACAACATGTCCTTTTGCCCCCATGTAATAATAATGGGACGGGGATGCGAATTATATGTATAACTCTTTTTTTCGTACTTTTTTACTATAACGTACTGCCTCCTACTTTTCGAGGGGAAAAAGGAGAAAAAAAGTCAGAAGTGAACGGATACGGTCTCTCTTTCTTCTCTCTCTCTCTCTTTCTCTCGCCCATTTTTTCTTAAGAAGCAAAACTTAGCTCCAAGTTGAGTTTCAGTGGTTTGAGTCTCAGACGACCATGGATGCCAAGTTACAAGGGGAGAGAGAGAAAGGATGAACGAGAGAGAGAAAAATAAAGAACGAGAGAGAGAGAGAGAGCAAGAAAGAACGAGAGAGAGAATGAGAGAGAGAGAGAGAGTGAAAAAAGAGCGAGAAAAAGATTTTTTTTCAAGACTCTCAAGTAATAGGTTATGAAGGCATAAGCGTAGCTCAACACACACATCTCTCTCTCTCTCTTTCTCTCTCTCTCTTTCTGTCTCTCTCTCTCCGCACTCTTTTACCCGCGCGTCCATGCCTCAGAGTGTGAGAGCATATAAAAATGGGGAAACGGCCATGGGATGTTTATTTTTAGCCAGGAATTCATTTCTTCTCTCCTTCTCCTTTTTTTCCATGGAATATAGGTATATTTTCCTCAATCTGACCAAATCTTGGGGAAAAAAACTTGGGTCTCTTCCCTAATTGTGGTTCGCTCCGTCCATATGTATAACATGGGCTCTGGGGGGAGTCTGGGAGAGTTTAGGAACTTTCCTGTCTCTCTCTCTCTCTCTCTTTCTCTCTCTCTCTCTCTCTCTCTTTACTTCGTTCTCTACTTCTCTCTTTCATGTAGTTCTTCCTCCTACTATTTAGTAGATATGCGTTGCAGTTTGTACAGTACTCCTTTTTCTCGGTAATGGAGATCCCACTGTAAAATATACCCATCCAAATGGGGGGTTTCATTCTTTACAGAGATGACATAGTTTTTGTAATTTCAGTGCGTGTTTCTTTTCTCTTTTCTCTCTCTGTCTCTCTCTCTCTTTTCCGAATTTCTGGAAATTCAATGTCTACACGCAAAGGCATGCCTTGGGGTGAAGGGATGGAGGACAAACTTGTGCCAGTTTTGAAGCTAAATTGAGGAGATTTTTGGGGGGTGAAATTGCGAGGAAGGGTAGAAGTTTTAGTGGTCACTAAATCAGGGATTTAAAGGGATTTCCGTGGACGGGGGGAAGGAGAGATTTGGGGAGAAGATAGAGAGAAAGAGGCGGAAAGAGAGAGAAATAGAGAATATGAGGGAAACAGAAAAAAGAGAGAGAAAGAGAGAAATAGAGGAAAATGGAGAAAAGTTATGAGAGAGGGAGAAAGGAATATTATGGGAGACAGGGAAAGTTAGAGGAAGACCGACAAAAAGAGAAGTAAAATGCAAACGGCGCAAGCAAGACAAAAGGCAAAAGGAGGAAACGAGAAGAAGCGAAGAAGAGTAGGAGATTTACAGAGAGAGGAGTGAGAGAGGAGAGAGAGCGGCAAAGAGAGATTGACAGAGAACCACCGCAAAAATAAAAGATCAAAAGCCCCCAAAGAATTTCCCTCTCAATAAAAAAAACACCCCAATAAATAAAGTGTCCCAATTGATTTGATAATTCCTTCCTGTACACACCCTTGTAAATCCCCCAAAGCTTCCCAAATAAATGACGGTCCTTCCCAATTCCGTCGTCGGCGGAATGACACGGAACGAAATCATATCTGAGTGTCGAGAGAGAGAAGAAAAGAGAGAGAGGAATGAGAGAGAGAAAGAGAGAGACGAGAGGATTTGGTGTTAAGATGAGAAAAAATTGAAGATGAAAGCCAAATTAAAAAATAGAACTCGATCCTCATCCACATGTTGTGAATATATAATTACTTACATATGAGTTCCACGGAGTGGCCAAGGAATTACCCACAACCATTGAAAGCTATATGAACTCCTATATCCATATATCGGGGATAGGTATACCCAACTTTTAAATTTTCCACCCTACATACTTACGTACGTTTAAAAGGCAGACGAAAAGTGAGGAGTTTGCATATGAACAGTAACGAGCTGTATACATTTTCCCTTTCTCTCTCTCTCTCTCTCTCTCTCTCCTTCTCTCTCCCTCTTTTGAGTGAGCAAAAAAAGCCTGTGTGACTTAAACCACTGTACGCATTACAACCACCACGAGACTTTGAATGGTGCAATGTGGATCAACAGGGGGAAAAACATTTTTAACTAGGGAAGTAATGTTAGGCTAACTCATTGGAGACTCAGTGGTTCTGGTAATTTTGTGGTCCCTCCAGCCGACCTGAAGGCACCCCTTCAAAGTGTTCTTCCCTCTCTCTCTCTCTCTCTTTCCCTCTCTTTCTCTCTCTCTCTTCGAGGGGGAAGAACTGAAAAAAATGGTGTGGATGAGGTAACGTATGTACTTGCCTCGTTTAAACTAGCCCTTTTTCCTATCTCTCTCTCTCTCTCTCTGTATGTTTCTCTCTGTCTCTTTCTCCCGGGTTTTCCGTCCTCCTCATCACCGTCATCATCATCAACATCATCCCTCAGCCCTTTTGTATACATTTCCCCTCTATATACCCCTATAGACATGTGTAAAAATCCTTATATGTGTACCTTTATATCCTGGATTTTTCCAGGGAACTTGCTGGACATACATAGAAACGGAGGGACTTATTTCCCCCTTCTCTCTCTCTCTCTCTGTCTCTGTCTCTCTCTCTCTGTCTCTCTCTTTCTCTCTCGCTGCCTCTCTCTCACTCTCTCTCTTTCACTCTCTCTCTCCCACTTTACCCCTGAACCTTTTGTACAGTCGTATGTACCCCTTAAGTACGTTGTGGGCTGCACACATGAGCGCTACTGAATTACCAGGGTCCCTTCGTGTGTATATTTTTTTGCTTCATCTCTCTCTCTCTCTGTGCTTTTCTCTCTCTCTCTCTCACTGCTTTTTTCTCTCTCTTTCTCTCTGTGCGTTTCTCTCTCTCTTTCTCTCTGTGTCTCTCTGTGCGTTTCTCTCTCTCTTTCTCTCTGTCTCTCTGTACTGTTCTCTGTGTGTCTCTCTGTACTGTTCTCTCTCCGTCTCTCTCTGTACTTGTCTCTCTCTCTCGTCCCTTTTACCACCGTGGCATGGAGAACTCACCCACCGAAACACTTTACAAAGGAAATCCTGCCTGCCTACACCAAAAGATCTTTAGTTGAACCACTCTCTGTCCTTTGAATGCATTCTCCAGCATTTTCTTCTTGTGTGAAAACTGAAAACACCCGTTTGATTCTGTATGTTATAAACAAATCAAAATCTAACGGAAATCTGTGTTACAATAAAAAATTACATTAAATTCTTATCACTGAGTGCATTCTTGGATTGGAGTGTTTGAAAGTGTGGTGGTGATAATCACAGGAGAGAATCCGTGGGAAAGAGGGATTTTGACAGAAAGACGGGTGACGTTCTAAATTTAGACATCTTTGTGACTGTGTTTGTGTGGTGGGTTTTCTTTTAAATATTTTTTCGTACCAGCAAAGACGTTTGAATAGGGTATTTACCATGGAAGAGAATGGAAGAAATGTTCCCCGGATGGGGAGAGGCAAGTGACACGGGGTCAAGTTGGTGACATGAGCTTGTGTGGAAGTTACTGGGAGGAACGCATATAAATTCCGGAAGAAATAGTGTGTTCTAAGTGGAATTTTTGGACCCGTGATTACTGAGGAAATTTGAAATTTACAATTTTTGGGAAAGGATATTAAATATATAAAAATTATCATTTAAAAGCTAATTCAAACGAGAAATATTGTGAGGAACAACCCCAGAAAAGGAAAAGGAATCAAAAGTGTAGTGAAAAATCGTGTTTGAAAATAGAGAAATATTGCGAAGGAAATTGGACAAGGGAAATTTCGTTAAAAAAAGTGAATTTGGAAAGGAAAAAAGAAAAGAGAAGATAGAAAAGATAGCAAAGAAGAGATCAGAGAAGGATAGCAACATTGGCAAGGAAGACAAGGAAGAAGTAGAGAAGAAAAATAAGATAAACAGAGCAAACTTAAAGAAGAAAGTTAAGCTGTGCGATCAATTTGATAAAAACGGGACAATTAAAGGGACAAAACAAAAATTGGAAAAGAAGAAAATTCAGTGGACAATAATTCAGAAAAGTGGGACATTGAAGATAAAAACAATTTGAAAAAAAGGGAAATTACATAAGAAAAATAGAACTGATAAAGACGTTACTGATAGGGAAGAAACGAAAATTAGAAAAGAGACAAATTAGTGAAGAAAAACAGTGAAAAAAGGGAAATTCGAGAAGTAAAACGTAAAAGGGAAATCAGAGAAGAAAAACGTAAAAGGGAAATCAGGGAAGAACAACGTAAAAGGGAAATCAGAGAAGAAAAACGTAAAAGGGAAATTAGAGAAGAAAGGCGTAAAAGGAAAATCAGAGAAGAAAAACGTAAAAGGGAAATCAGAGAAGAAAAACATTTTGAAAAAGGGAAATTAAAGAATAAAAAGTCAGAGAAGAAAGACATTGAAAAAGGGAAATTAGAGACAAAAAAATCAGAGAAAAACTTTGGATTGGAAATAGAAAAAGATAAAAACTAAAATCTATACAAAAAAGACAAAAATGCAGCAACAAGTCCTCCGACGAGGCCTCGTGACCTCCATGAATGGCGGAGGTCCCACCAGCATCTCGGATGTGTACTCCGAGAGCTCAAATATCCTATTAAGTACTGGGAATAATCACATGGCTGGTGGAGGAGCCAGTGGCCGATCTCATGCCGGAAATCCCATGGGCGAAGGCCGGGGAATCTTCCCTCCTTCATCCTCCTCCTCCTCCTCATCTCCTTCCACATCCGGTTGTGTGTCATCTTCTGCGGGCTGCTCCTCGTTATTATCCTCATCTTCCCCGGCGGCGGCCTTATCCGCATTGTCATCTTGTCTCAAAATCCTGGATTATCCCCCTCCTCCCAACAATACCACCACCACCACGAATATTATTAGGGGTCCACCACCGCTCGTAACCGCAGCCACCACCGCCGCCCTTAGCAGTGGTGGTGGGCCTAATGGGAGTAGTCATGGCAGTAATCACTTAAGCCACAAAATCCCTCCTGTCTTACTCCCCGATGAAATCTATGGGGATCATCAAGGTGTGGATCCCCACACCTTGGCCGATCTCATCTTTGCTACGGCTTTACAGGTACGAATTTAACCCAATTAATCCACATATTTAATCCATTATGCAATAAATGCATGAGTCAAGCCCATAAGTGACCAACGACATTCCACCTAATTTCAAAATTGACCCGCCAAAACTCCCTCGTAAACACCCAATAAATCCGGAATAATTGAATAATAAATAATACCCCAATTTCCTCATTTAAATTCAAATTTCCCGCTGAAAATTTTCAAGGTTCATTTCCTTCTAAATTTTAAGGATATTTAGAAAGGAATTTCAACCAAAATTTGCATAAGTCCATAAATGGCCATCTACATTTTTACCTAATTCCAAAATTAATCCGCCAAAACTCCCCTATAAACCCCCCATAAATCCTGAACAATGCCCGGGTTTTCCCATTTAAATTCGAATTTTCCCCGGGAAATTTACAGGCTTCTTTTTGTTCTAAATGTTAAGTGGAATTTGGAATTTAGGCTTCATTTTGTCCTAAATCTTGAGAATATTTAGAAAGAAATTTGAACCAAAATTCGCATAAGTTCAGCACTTAAATGACCGACTGCATGTTCACCTAATTTTAAAATTGACCCGCCAAAACTCCCCCATAAATCCCCCGTAAATTCGGAATAATATCCCGCTTTTCGGC
Source organism: Disparrhopalites patrizii (assembly GCA_034698585.1). Classification (NCBI taxonomy): domain Eukaryota; kingdom Metazoa; phylum Arthropoda; class Collembola; order Symphypleona; family Sminthuridae; genus Disparrhopalites; species Disparrhopalites patrizii. The sequence goes on from JAQGBT010006086.1 coordinate 8,303, forward strand.
TTTTCCTATTTAAATTCAAATTTTCCCGGGAAATTTTCAAGCTTCATTTCCTTCTAAATTTTAAGCATATTTAAAAAGGAATTTGCATAAGTCAAGCCCATAAATGGCCAACTACATGTCCACCTAATTTCAAAATTGACCCGCCAAAACTCCGCTACAAATTCCCCGTAAATCCGGAATAATATCCGGTTTTTTCCAATTTAAATTCACGTGTCCTGCTGGAAATGTACAAGCTGCATTTCGCCCTAAATTTTAAGTGGAATTTGGAATTTAGGCTTCATTTCCTCCTAAATTTTAAGGATATTTAGAAAGGAATATGAACCAAAATTTGCATAAGTCCAGCTCTAATTTCAAAATTGACCCGCCAAAACTGCCCTATAAATCCGGAATAATACCAGATTTTTCCGATTTAAATTCAAATTGTCCCCGGGAAATTTACAAGCTTCAATTGATCCTAAATTTTAAGTGGAATTTCAAATTTACAGGTTTCATTTCCTCCTAAATTTTGAGGATATTTAGAAAGGATTTTGAGAAAAGGAGGAAAGGAAAAAATTCAAATCTTCCCGGTAGTTTTTTTTGAAAATGTATCTCCGACTGCGGGAAAAGAATTCGGAGGATTTTGCCAAGTTAATTAAAGTTGTTATCATTATCGGGAGGAGATTATGATGATGAAGAGAGCCTCATCCCGTTTCCCCCCCCACCCCTCCGTGATTTGTGACAACAACTGTGCCCATTTATCTCCATAATTCACACTTATTTTTCTCCCGTCTTTCTTCTACGCCTTTTGCTCAAGACATAATTTCTCCAATTCCTGAGCCGGGGACTTGTCAGTGAATAAATTGTCATATATAATTCCCATGAATATGTGTCCCATTCCATTTCATAGCCCGTGTGCTACTTGCTATGAATTTACCGGGAGAGAATGGTGTTATTCAGGCTATTGAAGGCTGTACTAGGCTAATGGGAAGGGATTCTATAGGGATAAAAGGTACGGAGATGTTTTTCTATGGACAGATTCTCATTGTATGACCTCATGTATGGGGTTCAATGGGGATATTCCAGGGGTTTATTTTGGAGGAGGAAGAAGAAGCTGATGGGCAATTAGGGGATTGTTGGAGGATGGCCGGAGGGGATTGTTTTTGGGGAGGATGGACGTGTGTGAAGGAGAAGGATGCGACAGGGGCTTTGCTGCCGGAGCAATTAATTCTCCATCTCCGTCCTTCCTCTTTTCCTCATCTTCCCTTCTGGATTCTTAATTATTCCCATTTATCTCCTCTCTTAACCCTCTCTTTCTTCCTTTTATCTTATTCCTTCTATATAACTTCAATTTTTAGTCCTGTCCATGTTTCTATTCTTATTTTATTTTCTTTCTCATTTTATTTTTCTCAATTTCCCTTTTTCTCATCTACTTTTTCTCAATTTCTGTCTGTTATTTTACCCTTTGACAAATTTCTCTCTTTCATTTTTTTATTTTCCCAATTTCTCTCTTTCATTTTTTCCTTTTCTCAATTTTCCCTTTCTCCTTTCTTTTTTTCTTAATTCCCTTCTCTTTTATTTCGTTTCCTCAATTTTCCTTCCTTTCTCTCCATCTCCTCTCCATTCTCTATGTCTTTCTCTCCCTTTCTCTTCCACTTTCTCTCATTTTCTCTCGCTCCTTCTCTCATTCTCTTTCTCATTCTCGCCCTCTCTCTCTCTCTCTCTTTCTTTCTCTCATTCTCGCCCTCTCTCTCTCTCTCTCTCTCTCTCTCTTTCTCTCATTCTCGCCCTCTCTCCATCTCTCTCTCTTTCTCTCACTCACTCTTAATTTCTCTCATTCTCCTTCTCTTTCTCTGATTCTCTCTCTCGCTTTCTTTATCTTTCTCTCGTTTTCACTCTCTCTTCATTTCTCGGATTCTCCTTCTCTTTCTCTGATTCTCTCTCTCTTTCTCCATTCTCCCCTTAATTCTCTCTCCTTCAATCTTCTGCTCTCTCCCCATTTCTCCCTCCTTTCCCTCTCATCGAATCTCTCTCGCCGCTCCTCCCAGGACCTACTCTTCCCTGGAATTCTCCCCACAACATCTCATCCCTGTGGAAAACCCTCTCAAATCTCTGGTCGGAGTCCCTACCCCCTCTCTACCCCCTTTTACCCTCCCCCTTTTCTCCCTCTCCGATTCCTCCATCATTACTGATCGTCTCCCCTGAACCTTCCAGAGAAGCCATCTCCATCCTCTCCCCCGCCTCCTCCTCCCCACTCATACTTGGTATACTCAGAGGAAATTGGGCCTACATCCAGACTTCCACCTAAATCTATACTCTTAACTATACTCTATATATCCATTCTCTCTGTAGGAAGGAAAGGGTTCCGACCTCCTAACTGTAATGGAAGCCCCGGTAGTTTTAGTCCCCACTTCATGGCTCTGAGAGAATCCCATGTCATATGAATATGCCTTCCTCCTCATGCATTTTTGGTCCATCTACGAAAAGGTGGACGTACCTCTGAGGAAGAAATATATGAAAAAATATATATTCTATATTTATACATACATATTATATATTTTTTCGATGGTATATTTGCTCTTGTGCTTGTTTAGAATGACTCAAGCCTAATTTCTCCCTTCCGTCTCCTGGTTATTTAATCTGGATGACAGCCTTGGAAAAAGGCTCCGTTTGGAGAGGGAATGACTCAAATGTTTTCACATTGTCATTGGTAGAGATTCCTCTCGGGCTGTCTCTTGTGTGCGAAGGTGTATTTAGTGGTAAAATGAATCTGTGTATTTATATGAAGAGTGAGAGAGAGACAGAGAGAGACAACAAGAAAGGGTGCAAGGGAACGTGTGTGCACGCGTGCAACAGGTTTTTTGAGCTTTTTTCGCTCTTTCTCTCTCTCTCTCTCTCTCTCTCTTCTCTCTCTCTCTTCTCTCTCTCTCCCTTTATGAACGACCAAGAGGCGGAGGGGAAGTTGGTGGAAGAAAAAATAAGTGGAAGACGACGAACGTCGACGTCGTCGTCGACGACCAAAAAAAAATAGAGAGACTTGAACATCTGCTGTTTTCAATAAATATGCCTGTGTACACAATAAATACTTTGTGTCTATAGGCATAATAGGGACATTGGTGAGTGTATAACCCTTTTCCCTTTATATATTCTCACTCACCTTTGTGATTTTTTTTTTGGTCCTGGTTAGAAATTGCATTTTTGTCTAGGTTTTTCCATGAACATAATTTTGATTGGAAGGGTACCATAAAAATGTACAGGTTTTTTGTCCCTTATCTTTATTCTAGTGTATAATGGCATTGTTTTTGGGGAGGTTAGTATTTTGTACAGGTATAACAATGTACATGTGTAACAATGGAGATTTTTGGCGGGCTTTTGCAGACGGTAAAAAAAAATGCATACCAAACATGCAAAAAAGGGTTTAAAAGTTGCGTAAGCTGAACAGATTGCGTTTTAAAAAGTGCTTTTTACTCGAAAAAAAAATTAAACGCGTGAGCTGGTTAAAAAATGGGAAAGGGTTTTTTATTTGATTTGGATTGTAAACTTGTTATTGTCATCATTACAAGTTTGATCTTTGGAAGATTGGAAAATATATGCACCTTTTTTTCCCCTTTGACGAGCCACCTTTATAGGATGAAAAGGGAATTTTTTCCGCAACACTTTTTATTACAAAACATGCACCCATCCATTTTTTCAGAACTTTTTATTATAAAACATTCATCTTAATTTTTTTTATTAAGCTTTTTGCACAAGCTCATTTAACATGGAAGCTCCGCCGGGATGGATTCATCTTTTTTATTTTTAAAGGTGGGAGTTTTTTTGCAATTATTTCTGAATTCTCCCATTTTTTATCCTGGGGACATATTTATATTTTGTGTAGTTTTTAATATGAAAAGAAAAATGGATGGGTTGGTGGTTTGTTATTAAAATGGGAACTATTTAAAAAAAGAGTTGATATCGTCCCACTAACATTTTATTTTCTTGTTTCAATTCGGGCGGCAGGAGAATAAATGGCAATGTTATGGAGTGGGAGACAAAAAAAATTATTTTTATGACGAGGGATTTTTTATTTATTTTTTGGCAGGATAATCCTAAACATTTTCCATGTCGTGGGTTGATCATGATGATGAAGGGGGAAATGTACATTTTTTTTCATAAAAATTTGGGAGAGGAAAAGAGGATTTAGTAGGACAGAGTACATAGACAAATATCTAGGAGTGATTTTTTTTTTTGGTTTTTAAGTACTCCAAATCCTACCACTTCATTCGCAGGGGAAGAGCTGGGCGGTATATTTTTATTTTCATGGGGAAATTTGTGTGTGCGTAGGATTAAATGGGATGTGAGCGGGGAGAAGGAGTTATAAAGAGACGGAGAGAGAGAGAGAGAAAGAGAGGTGACATAATAAAAAAAACATAGTTTGAAAGATGTCTCAAATGAGGCGGCAAAATAAATTTATTTGAATTGGGAGCATTTAGGAAAATCCCTTGTTGTGTGAAGGATGAAGAAGGCAGTTTGTTGCCAAGTTGTCTCGCTCTCTATTCATATTTTTTATTTACATTTTTTCTCAGCCCTCTTTTTCTCTTTATTATTGTCTCTTTCACTTCTCATTTTTGTCCTTTCTCTCTCTCTCTCGCTCTCTCTCTCTCCAATTTTATAATTTCTCTCTTATTATTTTTCTCCACACACCTCTCTCTCTCCCTCTCTATTTTTCTCACTTTTCTTTTTCATCAAATTTTGCCTATTTTTCTCACTTTTCTTTTTCATCAAATTTTGCCTATTTTTCTCACTTTTCTCTTTCATCAAATTTTGCCAATTTTTCTTTATTTTTCTCTTTCATCAAATTTTCCCTATTTTTCTCGTTCATCAA
>JAQGBT010006087.1:0-13142 GCA_034698585.1 Disparrhopalites patrizii
TAACGCTGTAAATTTAAATTTGCAAAGTATGCCGTTATATCTTATATGCCCCCACTGAAATATTTTACTCAGAGTTTGATTTCCATATGGGCCCCTTTCGCGGCAAATTTGAATGCTCTATTTTCTTACTCTATGCTACAATTTTTTTCCTTTTTTGGTTGTCAGAACGCAGGCACCGACCGACAAAACGACAGAGTGAAAGAGAGGAAAAAATTCAAGAAAAAAAAAATAGGTCTTCACTGCTCATATTCCATATGTATTTTCCAGGAATCTTCTCCAATAATCCGCATCCTCGAATAAGAAGAAAATCCCTTTTTTCATCATCAATGAATTTCCTTAAATGGAATGTAGAAGAAGTATATAATATAATCCTCATCTAAATATATTTTATACCATTTATTTATTTTAATGTAACAAATCATCTCGCAGTAGTGTTTCTTTAGGATTAAATACAAATTTGTGTTTAACAAATTCTGACACAAATACTCAGTTTTTATTTATTTGTTTTTTTTTTGCTTTGAACAAAATAAAAATCTGTCAACGATGTGTATTATCCACGAGGATTGAAAAATTGACGGGGTAAAAAAAAATGTATTTTAGTAAACGAAAAAATCTTCAAAATATGGATTGTTTTCTTCACACCAGAAACCAGAATTATCAGTAGTGTTAACAACGGCAATATACCAAAGCAATGGAATTCTCCTACAAAATCACTTTAATTAGTAGTGTTAATTTAAATTTTGTGTAAATGTCATCAATAAGTAATCGTTCAGAATTAAAACAAAGGACTTGCAATGAAATTAATTTAAAAATACATATACCAAATGATTAATTAAATTTTGAAAGTACTAAGAACTCCAAATCACCAAATGCCATTCAGTGATTTGTAAGGTAAGATAAAAACAAATATGGTTAGCGGTTAACGTTGTGTTTACATGAGCGTTTGCTAAATTTCTGAATTAGTGTTAAATGTCATCCAATGTTTTTTTGTTAGTCATTCAGTTGAAACCAAACAAGGTGCACCATTTTGGTGCCAAGATGTTTTGTCTTATCAAAGTGATCAATTCTTTGCTAATGCTCACAAACTCACTGACCTCACTTTCAGTTAGCTGATCTAACCAAATTAAATGTATTGGGCTTGATGATAGTAATCTATTTTATGGACTGGACGTTCATAAAATATTTTCGGTCGAATCGGGGAAAACGAATTTTCAAGACGTACAAATATTGTTCTATTTGTAGATATTTGAAACTTGATACCGGTGACAAGATGGTGAATTCCGACTGCAATAATTTCACCAAGATGCAGAGTTTTGTGGGGCCGAGCTACCGGGTCAAATGGTCGGATCACTACAATTCAGCCTGGGTTTTTGAAGGAGCTGAAGCCATTTGTTGCTTGAGAGAAGCCACTCTGACAATGTTTGAACATTTGGTGTCCTCCAAGGTAATTAAGTTGATTCAACAATTTGAAGACGTGGAACTATTAAGATAATAGAATTTAAATGCTTTGTCTTTGTAGGAGATCATTGTATCCGCCGGTAAGCCTGTCCTCAATCAAACGGTAAATGTTCCTGACTTCGAATTTGAAAATCCAACCTTGGATGACCAAAAAAGGAATATAATATGTCAGCTCCTAGCACAGTTGGAATTGGCCTCCGCTGTTTGTTTAGAGTCTCCATTTTTTGCAATTTTAAGGAAGCGCATACTCATCATCCACCGTATTCTGTACGCTTTGTACTTTAAATTCCACGACAAAGACAGAATGGTAAGAAATCAGTATTAGGTTGCCAATGTTAAACAATTATTATACATATGATGTAACTATGTATTACCTATGTGTAAACGTAAAATGTTTACATGTACCATAGTAGTATACGTACTACGTACATCGAACATTTGTAACAGGTGGCTGTTGGGTCATTAAAAGAATAAGATCAATGTTTCTGTAATTATAGTCCGAACCACCAAATCCAGTGAGTATGACGACGTCGGTGGAACAAAAAGGCTCTGCATCACGGATCGTTGATCCGTCACAAATTGCTACAAATGCTTTACTTGAGATGGGAATAAAAACTGGTCTTAGTTTACTCTTTAATATTCTCCGATTAAATTGGAGTGAAGGCTCCAGTAAGTGTGATTTTAATGGATAATGAATTTATGATTATAAATAATATTTTATTTATCAAGCTTCCATCGAAGTAAAATTGAAATTTGATTTATTGTGAGAATGTTTAATTTTTTCCAGCGAATTCTAGTCTGTGCAACGATATTCTTCGAACAGCGGCGGATGTCTTGTGGGCGCTACCTCCACTTTCCTTATCAAATGAACAAAAAATACCTGCTATTGGTTTGCAAAGTCTTAAAGAAGTGGGAGCTTTTCTTCAACAAATCGTACACCCGCGATCGGGAGCCAGCGTAGATTGTAAGAACTGAGAACTGTATTTAATTCGCTTCATTTTATGGTGGAGATTCTTGTTCACATAATCACATAAGTATTATATCAAATGATATGTATGTTTAAGTTTAGCATTATGCATACATTAATTTGTGTTACTATTACGCTTGTAATTTAATAGTCTTTGTCTTTATATTTGAATTTTAGGCAGGGTACTTGGAGCTGAAATAATGTTAGGCTTGTCCATACAACGTGGAAGTCTCCAGCATATTCTCCAGTGGATATACATGGTGCTTAGTTCTTGTGGCGAACGCAAAGACGAACTTTACATAGAGAAATCAGTGTTCTCCAGCGCGTTGAATACCATACGTCAATGTGCTTATCGTGAGATCATAGATTCTCTTCCTCAATTGCTGGAAGAAACTACGACAGATCGAATCACTTTGTATTCGGCGGCTATTATCTTAATGGAAGAGGTATACTCAACTTCTTAAATGTTTGTTTGTGCTTATACGAAGCAAAGCAACATGAATTTTAATTTTCTTACGTTTCCTTATGCAGTTGGTGTCAATGTCAATCAAAGCCAACTTGAAGGAAGATCCAGACGGCATTAACGATGAAATGTTAGGTGTTGCTCCTCCTCTCCCTACTCCTAGCTTAGGAGGGGGTCACCCTGAATACTCTGCGAGGCCTCCACCTCGCCCACAAAAGACATCAAAAGTGTTTGTCTGGGGAAGCAATTCCTCGTATCAATTGGGAGAATCGGGACCTGATCGAGTTTTAACCCCTCGGAGAGCAGCCAATTTTTGTGACGTCGATCATGTAAGAAATCGCATTTCACTGTTTTTCCAATATGCTACTTTACTATACCCATGTATCGCTTGAATATATGCCTCTTCAATGTAATATTCCAGATTGAAGCAGGGCAATACTGTACCTTCGCAGTAAGCGCAAATGGCTTATTAAGTGCATGCGGCAAAGGCTGTTACGGGCGGCTGGGCTTAGGAGATTCGAGCAACCAACCTATACCAAAGCAACTACCCATTTCCCCGGAAGTCCGTTTCAAGTATGTGTCGTCATCCAAAGGGAGTGATGGGCATACTTTAGCCCTGACCACTAATGGACAAGTGTATAGTTGGGGTGATGGTGAGTGTCCTGGCATTTTTTATTTTATTATAAGAGTTTTGACTGGTATTAGAGTTAAGAGTTCTGTGCTAAATGCCATATCAAAACCGTTTTTGATCTTATTTAGGGGATTACGGAAAACTCGGCCATGCTGGAGTCGCCACAGAAAAGTATCCACGACTCATCACAGGAGTTTTAGGTGGCAAAGTGGTTAAATGTATTTCTGCAGGTTTCCGACACAGTGCCGCAGTCACAGAAGGTGGAGAGTTATATACTTGGGGAGAAGGCGAGAGTGGTCGATTAGGTCATGGAGACACAAATGACCGGCAAGTTCCCACACTTGTTAAAGATGTTTGCAATGTTGGTGCTGTGTCCTGTGGAGGAAGTCACACCCTGGCTGTATCTGTGTGTGGAAAAATTGTGTGGTCATTTGGTGCTGGTGAATATGGAAAATTAGGCCATAGCTCTGTCATGCGTGAAATCCGACCGAAAGTGATTGAAGCATTGCAGGGTTATATTGTTGTCAAGTTGGCGGCGGCAGCTTATGCCTCCTTTTGTATTACAGAACAAGGCGAGGTAATAAATCTTTACAATTTTCAGCACAAATTACTACCTGTGCTTCCTGATTTGCAGTATTTATTGATTGTGATTGTTCTTAAACGTTGCAGTTGTTCGGATGGGGCACCGGTGTTTGTTTAGGAAGAAATTCTAATGAGAGCAAGATTTTAGTTCCAGAACGGGTGAATGACTTAATTTGTGAAAAAGTGATTGATATTTGTTGTGGCGAATCTCATGTTTTGGTGCTAACGGACAAGTACGAAGTTTGGGCTTGGGGCAATAATTCAATGGGCCAGTGTGGCGTTGGGAGTTCAGTATCGCCCCTGTTGAAGGCAAGGAAAGTCGTTTGTTTGGACGGGGCCAAAATTACTCAGATTTCCGCTGGAACCTCACATTCCATTGCATGGACTTCTTCGAAAAGTACAAGGTAGCCGTGGTTTGATTTGGTATTATTTGTTTGGGTTTCATATTCGCATAAATATGTAATTATGTTTTTCATATACATACTACTGCTTTTAGAATGGGACGGAACAATCAGTGTACTCCATTTTGGATGGACATCAGAGAAGAGACTTTGTCATTACTCAAGAAGTTTTTACAAATTTATGGCTTAAATTTTGCATCAATACCGCCCCCTTTTAGTACTGAAATGCAAGTTAACAACAATTTATGAACATACCTATACTTTAGCGTACGGAAAAGGCAAGGAATAAAAGCGTTGAACTCCGTATTTTTTATTCTATTTTATTTCGTGTAGGGAGCACGAAAATTTCGTTGTCCTTTGCCTGAGGCTTTTGAATGGGCACTGCTCTGTTTTGGTGTCTAAGCAAAGTGTCCTTTCTTCCGCGATTGACAAGCAATTTTCAGAACTTCGGAAGCTATTTTTCAGGTAAAATGTGAACATGTGTATTGTATGTATTGTTTTAGTGATCAGATAATTAGTAGTATTTACAAATGCTTAAATATGAATAAAATGAAAACTATGTTTTAAATATGGGATGAAAGGAAACTGCCTTGATTCTAAAGGCTAGGGTAAATGCTAATGCTAAGCATCTGTACAAAATCCTTAATCATTTTTTAAAAATTTGTTCTAATTTTGCAGCATGTTGGACATGAATTTACCCGAATGTGTTCAGCTTGCTGTTGGAGAAACCCTGTTAACTGGAGCTCCAATTCTGCTGCCGCCTCTAAAGGAAAAACTGAGTCTGTTGCTTGAAATGTTGAAGAATGTATCTGATCTCAGTAAAGGCCAAGTAAGGACTTTATTAAAATTTATACTTTATTGATTTTAGACAATAGGAAATAGGACTCTGATTCCTCGTGTATTCCATTAACCTGGGATTCTTGTAACAATATTTTTGATTGTTTCTCGTGTGCAGGCGCTTTTGTGTAATGTGATATTCACAAGTCTGGAAGATCATCAGCAGGTTTCATACATTTTAGGAATGGCGAGACCACCCAATCCCTTGGAATATTTCGCCGTTACTGATTTAACTTCAACCAAGGAGTTAATGACGAGTCTTCTTAGAATCCTTGCTGATGACCTCGTAAGTCGTTTATTGTAACAAGGACATGTGTTCGTAAATATTGTATGCATATGTTTTATGTTACATCTAAAAACTGACATTGTTGCTGTTGTGTACGTGGTACGTAAATGTGTTAATAGACTACATTTATGACAAAAATTCTTATTGTCGCAGATGAGAAGACTGAATTCAATCGAAAAAAGCGTAGCTTTAGAAGTTAAAGATGTTCCTCTAAATTCATTCTATCAACGCCTCCATGACTTGCTAACATCGTTGCAAAATCATATTTTTGCTCATTGCTTTTGTTCAAGTGAAGTTAGGAGTGATTTCGTGAGTGATTTCAGAATTTATTCGACAACTCCAGCATTCATTATTAAGTGGCGAAAGAAAATTACATCAGTTGCGGATTTAACCTTTTTGTGATTGTTTTAATTTTAAGGATAAATACATTTGGGAAATGCAACGGGAGCACTTTAGTGAGCTTTTTGGATACGCCACAGCGGCATTCAGGAAAATCGCCGAGATACTTTTAGTAAACCAGGATTTACATTTCAAAGTCGCGGCTGTCCTGTACAGTGCGTTTGCAGGGTCCATGCTATCAAGAATTCTTCATACAATGGTACTTATGGCGGGAACACCCTTCAACGCCCTCATTGGACCTCTGCTAACAGTGCTTGTGACCATGGAATCCATTGTAAGGAAGTTGCCATCAGTGGAAGTTCAAAGATATCATGAGGAATGGAGTCCAGGTACGATAGTAGTATTGTTTTTAAATTAGAACCTTTGTTCTTCAACTAAAACTGTCAATAAAATATTCTTTGTCTCATAGAAAGTGTTGTTATGAGAGTGCAAATTGTGCAAAACAATAACTTTTTTTCATAATCAAATGTGGGAATATGTTATGCAGACGCTCAAACTCCAACTGCTCCAGATGCAGAGTCCGCTCAGCAAATGGGGAAATTATGGACTTGGTTCCTGGACATGGAACGGACTGGGAGTCACCTTGTTGGCAGATTGGTTGGAGGAATGATTCGAGGTGTTCCGCATTACCCAGAAGAACAATTGTGCAAAAATTGGCTCACTGGACAATTATTTTCCCATGGATTAGAAACGTGCCTCCCCTCACCAGGTAAATCCTCGTGAATTTAACCGTTTCGTGAAACCTGATCTTTGTCGTTCTATTATGCTATATTCTATATTTATTAATTATTTAATGATGTGCATGTCTAATGTCTACAGAACAAATGAATTTGTTAAGTAAATATATGTGTAATAATAAATATTGTATCTTAGTTAACAATAGTTTTGATGTCGCTTTACATGTATCTGAACAAAAAGAATGGTCTATAGCATCATTGATTATTAATTTTTTCGTAGAAGATGTAACCGAAAAGTTGTCAAACATATTCATTCTTCGTCAAGATAACTGGATGGATACTCTGCGCCAAGTCCTTGACAATAACTTAGGTTTAGAAAAAGCCAGTTGGTTCAATTTGATACTCCCGGTGACTGTCAGCAATGAGAACGTAAGTAGTACCTATATGTATTACTATTTTGGTTGTCGGTTGATTGTACAATGTTACCGTGAACTACACTTAAACCTTCAAAAACATAAATTGGATTTTGATATATTTCCAGAGTGCATCTGAATTAGGAAATATTACTTGCTTGTACGAGTTGATGTTTGAGCATGCTAAAAGTCTCGATTGGGATACTTGCGATGTGGTGGATGATCTTCGTTTGGATTCCGCGTCTCGTGTTCTACTTTTAGCTCTTCTTAAACACACAGGACTTTTAGGTCAAATTGCTGCAATGACTGTGTAAGAAATAAGTAATTATTAAAGCCTGATTTTCGTCGATGCTTGAGGCTAGCTTTGCGATTGTTACATGTTTTTACAGCTGTTTGTTACTTTTGATTACAGGCCAGAATCACGTCACAATTCAAAGCTGGACGAGATATTTGCTCTCCTTTTTTTTGTTCGAACAAAGCTCCTATCCTTAAAGCAAGACCAACTCCTCAATAAAAAATCTCCTATTACAGCAACCGCACCATTAACCGAAGAACCTTCTACCTCTGCTGCCGTTTCTCACAAAATATCCACAACTTCAGTAAGTAATGACGATGTTCGAAGGGACGCTCAAGCAACGAGTCAGGTGGTGTGTGGTGGAAATACCGCTAGACTGGAACGGGCAAGAGAAAGGGCTTTGGAATGGGACGAGGACCCAGAATTATTCCCAAGGTTAGGTCGCAATCATATTCCCCCCACAACTTTGGAAGAATTACATCGACGAGAACAAGGACTCTTTCCAAGCATGGATTTCTCTACATACGCCGCCCTAGGATGTGATCCTCAACATCCCCGAATGCATGAGTTAATCTCAGAATCCTTAGATGGAGAATTAGACGATCCAGATGTAAACAACTACGGCGTCACCTCCTCCACTTCTTCGCGCTGCCTTCCTGCCCGTCCGGTGTCTGGAATGCGTTACGTGGGTAGAAGCTCAAGAGGACGAAGTTCAAGAGATTTTAGTAGCCGGGTTGCTCCACCTCCAGGCGGTCGATCTTGCCCATTTCGAAACCCTCCAACACCATTATTTCAAGGACCTAATCAAAACGGGGGTGGAGGAGGGAGTTCCTCTTCGTCCTTTGGAGTCATTGATTTGACCAGAGATACTGACACGGAAGACGATGGCTACAATCCTGCCAATGATCCGCCTTCACCTCCAACGCCAATTGAAACTAGTGCGCCATTTATGACTTCTGTGCACACCACAACACGACCACAGGTTCTTCATCGCCATGATGATGCACAAATGGTCATGACTGCAGCCAGTGAAAGCGTGAGACCTCCAAAAATAAAATCAACTTCAAACGTCCAAAATCCTGTTACACCTGCACCGCAGCTGCCGGCGGAGGTATCTCCAGAAGAACCCGCGTATGAAGACGTGTGTCAGGCAATCATTCGGAAATCCATGCTTCTTATCTGTGTTGTGAAAACATCTTTTCATTTCAAGCCGCTTGAACAATCAACTGTAACTGCACATCAGCAGTTGCAGCATGCAGATATTGACAAGGAGGTGGTGGACGTGTACGCTGATGAACTTTTGCTCCTAGATTATGACGACGATGATCTTCCTTCCACGAAATCTTCTGAAGCATTTAAAACGTCCAGTGTGCTTTTGAATGCATGGTACAATTCCGTGGCATTTAGTAGTCGAAGTACTATGGAAAAGAAGGGAATCGTCCTTGTAAGGAAGTTGGGTCGGAGCATTATCAAATTTGTAGCTCATCCTGTTGTTTCTTCCAAGCACGATTGGCTTTCGTCGTCTCCCTCCCCTGATGCCTTGGGTGCGGCTGCTGAGGGATGGAATACCGAGCCATCTACGGTTATGCAAGCACTGAAGCGTCAACAAGAACGAGCTTTAATGCGTTTAGAAGCTATTGGGAAGATATTTGAGCTTGTTAGTAATTCTCAACTTTGTACAAGCAGCTCATCAGCAGCATCGTATTCGTCGGAAGGGAATCAAGTAGACGCTAATTTCCTTTCTTCCGTCATAGAGTTCCTCTTGGCAGGTTGCTTTCAATTGGGCATTGTTCCAGCATTGAATGCCGGTGGAACTAGTGGCCTCGGTGGGGCTAACGGAAGTATTGCAAGTAGCGAGCAGTTTCTTCTGCAGGGTTTTGATCCTCAACTTCAACTGAGTCATTATTTGGACTCCATTCAAGCCGCCCCGTATGATTTGAAGCAAAATATTACTGGAGTGGTTCATAAAGTGATGCAGTGGATCATTCGCAGTTTGCAGGATCAAGTGTTTTCTCTGGAGGACACGAGCTTGGACGGGATTATGAAGGGAAGCAGTAGTGGATGGAACAGTCAGAGCGATGACGTCAAGTTATTGAATTTATTTGCCCTGAGTGGGAGGTTCAGTGCTGCTGATGTGAGAATCATGGTCAATGCCGGACTCTTGAATGTTCTCGAGAGGTTTTGTCAAGCAGGGCCAGGCGGTGGAACTGAGGGTTTAGGGGGAACAAGTTGTTTGGGAAAGATTAATGCGGAAGTTTGGAGTTCATTGCCCTACCCGCACTATGTTACTGTGGCTAGCGTCAGACTTTTGCATATGATAGCAGTATCTTGCGCGTAAGTACTATTATTTGTATTCATAAACCAAACATGAACAATATTTCATCTTTTATTACTATTTTAGCTTTACCATGCATTTTGTATGATTTACAGAATTCATGTTCACCGACTGGAAGAATTCGTAGTAGAGAAGGTGGTAGACGTACTATACTCCCAATTGGCTTCTCTCCTCACCACGCTGTACGGTAGTCAAATAGTGTGCGATGGGGATATTTCTCCGACTCCTGTAGGAACCCCGGATACCCCAGTAGTATCGCTATCACCGGTGTCAGAATCCCATAAATCAATTTGCACATCCTTCGTAAGTACCATTTAAACGATTGAGATTGCGTTACATTTTATCAATAAAGTAGGTTTAAAACAAACTCCATTCGGAGCTAAACAAATAAAAGCAATTTCGTTCTACTAACAGAGTTCTTTAAAATTGGAGACATCACTTTCTCCCTCGGATAAGCAAGATCTAGAAAACCGATTGGGCGACTTTTTTGTTTTCCTCCGTCGACTTGTTTCCCGCGGTCCAATGGGCAAATTTTTTTGTCGTCCTCATTGGATTAAGCTCATTCTGTCGTTCCTCTCCTTCAAAGCTTGTGCGGATGCGGATACATTCCTGAAAATGGATACAGATGAAAGTATTTTTGAAAGTGGAGGAGTGATAGGAGAGGTATCTTCAGGCGGAAATCGGCCACCGTCAGAGAATGAAGGTGTAGCCTCTTCAACAAAGGAGACGGAAACACATACGCTTTCACCTTTAGGTGTTCAGTTATGTCGAAGGATTACTTTGAGTCCTGGAATGAGACCGAGACTTTTAGCAGTACAGCTGTTGGAATATGTATTATCTGTCGTCCCTAATGATTCTTCTGAGTTGAAGCAACAAGTAAGGGCTCCCGTAGGTAGAAAAAATACCTAATAAATGGTATAGTTTTTGTTAATGTTGAATTAATGTTTTCAGGTAATTAAAGACTTGCTTCAGCAGCTTCACGACTGCCTTTGGATAGCCCCTTTATTTGACAGAGCCAAGAGAAACATACTCAACCGGGAGGAAATTTACAGAATTATATACGGTAAACTCATATTTGTTTTTTATAAACGCTAACGATCAGGGATAGATCCATCATTTGTCCAAGGAATAGTCGAATCGCCCTTGGGATTCGTAATATATTAGTGTGTTACGTGTATTTATTATTCATCAAGCTTTTTAGGAAATATTAAATGTAGTACATCGTTTTTACAGGAGAAAGCTTGTTGGCCGAACGCACTGATGCTGTGAAAGTTACGTTTGACCCAGAGAAAAGTTTGTGCTGCTTCATTGAAGGAGGTCAAACCCTAGTCCATGGACGTGGAGGCAGGGGCTACGGTGTATCAAATATAGGATTCACATCAGGTAACAAATTAAATATAAAATATATTTATATTTTTTGTACCTAATTCTCCTACTGTCAAATAAGTGTACAGTTGCATGGAATAAGGATTTTCTTAAATAACTTATTTACATGTAACGTTTTTGTTTCGATAATTTAGGATGTCATCAATGGAAATTCCTAATTGTGAAAGAGAATCGTGGAAACGAAGGAACTTGTGTCGGGGTTGCAAAATGGCCAATCAAAGACCAGAGTCACCGGACTTCAGAGGATATGTGGTTATATAGAGCATACAGGTATTTGTATTTTAGTATTTATCACCTACTAGTTTTTAAACTACTGCCACAACAAAAAATAAATGCCAGCACATCAAAGGTTGATGGGACTGACAATGTTTTTGCAATTAATAATAACACGTGTTTAACAAATATTTTCTAATTAACAGTGGGAACTTATACCACAAGGGTGAATTAAACCATGCACTACCCAGCTACTCTCAAGGAGATTACATTACAGTGGTATTGGATGTTGATAATAAAACGCTTAGCTTTGGAAAAAATGGTGAAGAACCTGCTCTCGCCTTCCAAGATGTAGATGCTGCCGAACTGCATCCGTGTGTCCTGTTTTACAGTACCAATCCTGGAGAAAAGGTGTTATTCATTACTCATTACCATAAATTGTCTACTGCGCCCGTTACATACATATATGCATACTGTTTCATAATTGAGTTCATTCTAATTGTTTACAAAATAATTTTGCCATATTTAGGTTAAAATTACGGACTACGAGCCCAAACGACCTTTAAAAACTTTGGTGGCTGGAGAACCTCATTGTGCCCCCACACCCATTCTTTTAGCTGAGGCACATGTGTCATTGATTCGGAAGTTGCATACTCACGACGGTTGGACGAAAATAGTATGACGAACTTTTTTTTAAAACACGTTCCTTTAATTATAGTTACTAATAATTATGGTTGGTTAGCTCCGTTGAGTTATTAGAGGAGTGAAAGATTAGCAATTTGGCGAGAAAACGTGGTGTTCAGATGATTCAATTATGTAGATGATTAATTTTTAATACTAATGCAATTCAGTTATTTTTAATTTTTACTATTGATTATTCCTGTAATATAGCTTCTCCGGTAAAATTCCCCGTTAATATTGAAACATCATCATTGGGAACACATTTCTTGATAGCAAATGATACCTTCTTATTTTGATTTCTGGCATGTCTCGCATAATTATCACATAGTGAGGTTACACAACGTAGTATACCTACGTTATTTGTAGTTTTATTCGTCTTTTCATGGGTAGAGGAGGACCACAAATGGTCCCCTGTCAAGAAAATAAAAGAGCAAAATGTATCACGAGGATACAAAGCTTGCACACACAAGTGTCGTACGTTGTGTTGTACAATGATATAGGGCTTGCGAACGGATTTCGTAGTTTGCAAAATAATTCTTCGTTAGATTTTGTCCAAGATGTAGTAGTTCTTTACTGGACGAGAAGAAGGTCTTGTTTGTGACATGTCTGTGTAAACAATTTTTCGTATTTGTATGGGTATCGGTGTCATTGAGGTTAATTAGTGACCTAACAAGCTGCATATGCCAAATACCATTGTATAGAACCGTTGTACTTATGCATTCACAATTTAAACAACAAAAACTCAAAAGTCCACAAAACCTTTAATTGTCGGTTAGAGCTGGCACATCAATTTTTCCAGCAGAAGTACATTTAAATTATGTCATCTCGGAAGCTGAGGTCAAAGGTCGTAAAATTCACAATGGCCAAAACTCTCTCATTCCCCCCAGCAGAATGTCTGATTTTGATGGAATGCTTCAAATTAGTCGTCTACTTACAAAATTCGAGGGTGATTTATTGTCAAATCCTATAACACCGAAAACTCCGAAATGAGGATGTTTTACCTGAACATACTGTTTTACTTCACTGGTACTTTAGTAACGCATTATTTTAAGGAATGCCAAATAGAAAACCTGGTACAAGTTCGAATTTCGGGGCGTACATATTGTAGTATAATCTAA
>JAQGBT010006088.1:0-13140 GCA_034698585.1 Disparrhopalites patrizii
AAAAGAGTGCGACACAATGGGGGAAAACCAAATCAGCTTGAGGAACTTTGAGAAAAGGAAGATGAAGAAAAGCGAAAAAGAGAGAGAGAGAGAGAGAGAGAGAGCGAGAAAGAGAGCGAGAGAGACAGAGAGCGAGAGAGAGAGAGAGCGAGAGAGAGAGAGAGAGCAATAAGAAGCACAATATTATCGTAGTATTTTCTTCCCCGGCGTGTTGTAAATCATGGTATTTACTACAATTGACACACATCGACGAGTCCCAGGACAATTGATGAAGCGGAGGGAGGCTGAAAGAGAGAGAAAGAGAGAAACTATCGTGGGAAATTGTAAAGAGGAAAGAAACCAATTTTGGTCCAGGATCTCCGCTTCACCTTTGTGTCTTCAACCTAGTCACTCTTCTACGTGACCTGCAAGGCTTGTATGTACATATGGATTCATTATAATATGCCTATGTATATGTACAAGCCTTCACATTTGATCCCCCGTATTTTTTGGCTTGTGATTTCCTTTTCCGAAATGTCCCCAAAGTCTCATAAATCATTGGAGATGGAGTGAATGGTAACGACCAAACCCAAATGGCAATTCGTAGGACTAAATAAATATGTGTATATACCTGTATATACATACGTATATTTAATTCCTCCTCCCTCACCATCTTTGCTTGCTGCCAATACGCTCTCAGTTTTAAGGTGATGCTTTTGTTTGGCGCTAAGTAATTCCTGACAAAAGAGGACCAAACTGTTTGATATTATTATTATGCTCCTACTCAACATGTCAATTTGCTCTCATTGCCCTAAACAATCCCTGCATTATATGAAGCAAAATACATACGGATTATAAAGTGTGGGTACGGTGGGAACGACAGGAATATTTTACGGTGACAGCAATAAAAATAAATCTATTCCCACGCAAGACAAACAAAATGACAAGGAGAGGACAGGAATCAGAGGAATTGCCCACGGAAAATGATAATAAAGAGTCACAAAAACAAGCTCGGAATATCTCATTTATAAATTATCATTGATGTATTTCCACATTATTATTCGTTCCTCCCTACCTTTTCCCCCTCCAAATATATGCAGGAGACAGTTCAATGTGCTTTTTCCTATTTTATATGCATAAAATATCAATAAAACAATTTACGCTTCTCTTCATGTGAGCAATCCATTATTTAAGGGAGAAAACAAAAACACATTTTTTGTATTAATTGTCTAGCTCTGATGAAAGCAAAGCCCTGAGCGAAGTCAATGTAGTCACCAAGAGCTCAGTTGAACATGTGGCAGCAGATATTCGTCCAACTGGTGGTTGTAACTCGTACATGAAAAGTATGAAGAAATGGACCTCAAAATGTGAAATGAATTGCTTACTAATGGTATATTTTGGTTTCAATACGACGCGACTGTATTATTATTTTATTTTAAACAATAAACATTGGGAATAATCAAGGAATTTCAGTAGAAAATATGTACAGCTTTCTTTTACATATGCTTTTGTAAATACATACACAACTTTACATTTGGTCTACACCATGGATTTATACATATAGTACCTCTAAGCATCTATAACATTTTCAAAATTAATATATTTGTTGAGAGCGAATCTCCGTACAAACTCTAATTGATGTACATACATACATTAAATTCACACTCTTCAGTACAAGGTATGTATATTTTTCTGTTTTTTTTTAGTAACAAATAAATGTCAATTACAACACAAGGTAATGGAATAAAAACGTAACATACCATTATTTCTGTAATACGTGACACGTGGAATTTTCTAAATATTGATGTAATAAATACATTACTGTCATGTATTCATACCAATAAATACTAAATAATAACCTAACCCTAAGAATATGCGACAGCAGTGGCAAGTAAAACGAAATAACAGTCATTTTGTATAAACTCTTTCTTGTATTAATCTCTTTCCCAAAAAAAAAACATGTTTATTAGGAATGTGACGTAAGCAGTTTAGTCGAGTCTTAAAAATAGAAAGTATGCTCTTTGTTATAAATAATAATATGCTTATGGTTAATTACACACCTTGTGTACCTTACCGGCTAGGTAAATTCTTACTTTAAACAAAAACACAAAAATTATATATGAATCAATTTGGGGGAAAGGGACACAGTTTGGCTCTCGTATGTTACAGTGACAGTATTTTTTCGATGATTTTTATATGCTTGGCTCTGTCACGGTAAAACAGAAGAAATATATTTGTACATTTAATAAGTAGGTAGTCTTGGTAAAAGAGACCTGACAAGGACCTTACACAGGTATTAATTAATCTTAATAAAAAACAGAATAAAAAAAAACGAAATAAATTGTAAACTCTCGTTCCTATCAAGGGATCAGTCGATTTGTTCCATGATGTAATTATTTCTTTGTTATTGTTTATATATATTAGGCTTCTATTAAAAATGGAGAGACAACACAAGAGGGAAAACTGGCTTACTCTGGTGTAAGTGTATACAATAAAAAAAATTAGCAGTGAAAATGATAGAGTATGGAGCGTCTGCAATAATAAATTGAATCTATGATAAACTCTACATGAAAGTACAATAATTACCACGAAAGCGGAGGGGGAATATTACTAATAAATAATTATTATAATAAAAAATATTATTGAACCCAGATCACATTCGCTTGACAAGATATTTGCAAAAAATGCTTTCATAATATATGTATATACTTTTTAAAAATCATATATACTTTTTTTTTCTCAAAACAGAAGGTAAAAAAATCCGAGTTTGGACGAATTCTGAACGTTAGTATTTAAAAAAAAACGTTATATTCTATGAATATAAGCTCTCACATTTTGTAATCTGATCATAGACCCGGTCAATTCTATGATTAAGGATTTTGATAGATTTGTCAGGAATCATAGGAAGGTAATTGGTGAGAGTTGGCTCCAGATTCTGGAACATTGTCTTAAGGAGATGTCCCACATTTTTCTCCCTTCGTAGTCTCTTCACAGCTTCCGCCGTTGACCGGCGGAAGATGCACAGGGAATCCAACATGACCCGATGATACTGCTCATACTTGTCCAGGAGCCGATAACCATGGAGAAGACCACTTTCATTGTCGAGGAAGACGAGGAGTCCCGTGGTGGTGTCCTTGGCCAAATTATGGGCGGGAGCCTCCATCATGGAAGGATTCCATTGGAGATTATACAGATTATTCACCATCCGATCCAAATTGGCCGTCAAGTAGTCAAAGACGATCAAGTCGGACCATTGAGCAAGCTCATTAAGGTCCACTTTTTCCAGGAGGTTAGAGGACAGGACCAAATCCACGGGGTGCAATCGACGATTGGAATCCCGGAACGGAAATGGGATATAGGCTTGTGTGAGGGAATCAATGAATCGGGTGAGAACGACCGGCTTCTCATCCATCCATTGAGCAAGGTTGAGTTGTTGACGCACTGCCTTCCATTTCTGATCCTGGGGCTGGATGATATTGAGGGCGGAGGGAGCCAAATTCCTAATTTTCAGGATTTGACTCAGGTAGAAGCTGAAGATCTCACCTTGGATCTGATCAAAGTTATGCCGGTAGCGACAGCAAGCACGTGTCCCGTTCTCCAACGACAACAATCGATTCTGCATCCTCCCACAACCCTCTTCAATCTTGGAGACGACGGAACTTTTCACAAATCGACGCCAAGCCCGGATTTCCTCGTCCGTGAAACCTTTAGGAAGTCTCTTCTCCACGGCCGGACCCCAATAAACCCCGTCTAGGAGCTGTTCCTTGGGATTCCCATTCTCCTCCCGCCCACTTTCACCCGTCTCCGTCCGATTAAATCGGGGCAGAGGCACCTCCGGCTGAACAGGATGGAGGGAGAGAATCCGGGAGTCCGGCACCACAAATTTCACATTTGAACTTGGCCTTCTGTACATAGGATGACCATTTGTCCCTGGATTTCCCTCCCCTCCTCCATAATTATTATTATTACTATTCCCTCCACTCACACCATTCCCCTCCAAACTATTGTCCACATTGTCCCTCCGAAGAGCTTGGATTTGGGCAAATTCAGGGAACCTTTGTGACACACTATCATCCGAATTACTCGCATCCAAATTGAGATAGAATGTCCTGTCATTCTCTTTATTCACATTATTATTATTGTTATTATTACTATTACTATTGAAACTACCGCCTGCCCCTTGACTCAAAATCACAGGCTGAGGGGTGAGAGTCAAATGTTGGAAGTCTGCACTAGGTTCACTGTTTATTGTGGGTGAATGTAAAATGTTGAGGGCACCGGGTGGCATAAAGTACAGGGGGATGAAGACACCGATGCCGATGCCTAGGACGAAGGCCAAAACTGCGGTGAGGAGGCAGGACCATTTCATGGATCGTCCAGATCTCCCCATGGGCAAATGGGGACTGAGGAAACAACGTGAGGGGTTCATTTTGGAGGAGGATGAGGAGGAGGAGGAGGAGGAATGCATTAAAATGTCATTGTCTCTACTGACAGACGTGGCCGGGGACCCATTAGGCAAGCAGGATCCACACGCGTAGCACGTGGTTAGATCAAACATTTTCTTGGAGTTTCTCGCACGAATAATGCTTATTGACATCTCTTCGTTTGCCTCAACTTCTCACTCAACAACAACAAAGGGTGATCGAGACGCATGACGTCGAAGTTTGTCACGTTAGTCAATATTAGATATTTTCCCCGTAGTTTTCAAAAATCCTTCTTATTTTTTGTGTTCCTTGTTAAAAATATAATAACACCGTTTCCATACAGGTATAGAGTTGATCTTCTTGGAAGACAATTCCCACGGTGTGAGTAGCCAAAAGGAAAGGAAAGTAATCGGAGATGAGTATTTGTAAAAAAGTGCGGACTTTTATAGCTGAACTTGTCCACTTTAATCAGAGGTATTGGGGGAAATGTGGGAGAAAAGTCGTCAGTGGAAGATTGTAAAAAAAATAATAATGTGGTAATAGGTTAATAGGTACCATAAGAAGGTGTACAAGGTTTGATTTGATTTGTATTTTTTTTTTGGTGAAAAAAAAACCTTGTCTTATAGTGGATCACTTAAAAATCGTGTGGTCATCACCGTCGTTGTTACAGGCTTTTTTTTCTTCTTCTTCCTCTTCTTGGCTTTCCACCACACTACGCAATAGTATCTTTCACGGCCGTGTAAGACACAAGAGGGACAGTGAGGAGTCCGCACTAATGACACATGTTCCACTGGAGTTAACAACGCTGTTTAACTTGTTCGTAGATATGAGTACCAAAATGAGTCACTTTTAAAAAACTTTTCTCGACCGTCCTCTGATTCTTCTTTTGACGTTTTTTTTTGTAAAGAACGTTTTTATGTAAGGGATACGTTAGGTCAATGTAAAACTGTTTTTTTTCTTCGTCTTCTCCCTCGTCAAGACAGATCAGACAAGCTTTATAGAAAAGTTTTGGAGGAAATATACGGGGATATATGTATATTTACACACACACGTCTGGACGACAAGTAAACAGTTGTAAAACACCAGCACAGATCCTTTTACGTTTTTACCTCGTCCAATTCACAATGGGAGACGACGAGACGATGTCTTGTCATCTTTTTCAGAGAAGAGCTTTTTTTTTTCCTCCTTCCTTTTGGGATGTCAACAAGGCTACCTGAATATTAGAACACAAACAAGAAAAAAAAACAAGAAAATTATAGCGAAAAAAAAACATATGGGTATAATATGCATAGGAAAGAATACATTTCTCCTTTTACTGGGGAATAGTAATAAATCCCATAAAAAGACCAAAGGGGAGTTAAGCATTGTTGTAAGGAGAAGAAAAATTTTGTAATTTTTTCCTCTTCTTCCTACTCCCCTATATGATGTTGAGGTGAGGAACAAGAACATTGTTGTAGAGAAGACAGAGAGATAGAAAGAAAGGATGAAAGAGGGATAGGAGAAGAAACAAGAAAGGAACAAGTGTAAAAGTAACTCTTTTAACCAATGGTTGAAATTCGATCCAAGAAGAATTCCAGAGAAAAAAGACCGAGAGACTTCACAGGGGGAAAAAAATCAAGAGGATATATACATGGGTATCTCTGATAAGTAAGAATATCTGTCACTTTTTCTACGAATCTCATCAAGAGAGCGAGCAGCACCAGTTTTTGGTGGGAGAGAGAGAGACAGAGAGAGGAAAAAGGAAGAAATATACCGGAGGAATTTAAAACTTTTTTTTATATCCTGGTAATAATACCATAGGATCAACAGGCATCCCGGTTTTTTCCTTTCTCACAAAAATCTCTCTTTTTCGTCTCGTGTACACAATTTAAAAAAATGTGTATTACACACCATCCCAGGAGGAAAATAAAACTATGTCACTATCCAGGTATACAAACTCCCTCAGTGGTTTCCCTTTCCTTTTGTATAGGAAGAAGGAGGTCCATAAGGAGAGGAAGGAGAAAAAATAAACACGTGTGGAAAGGCAAGTAACATTAGTATTAATACAAGGTGATAACAATCCCAGGGGATATAAAACTTGTGGCACAGACAAAATAATTTTTTTTTCAGTCACTCTATTACAGAACTAAAAAAAGGGAGAAGTATAGATACTAGAGAGAGAGAGAGAAGAAAAGGGATATAAGTTAATGAAATTAGAACAAGTGTTGGTTCGTTACTCTATACCTTTTTGTGTCCCGGAGGAGTGATCACACGCGCTTGGAAGCAAACACAGAGAACAAAAACACGTTATTATGGGCAGAGATAATTAGGAAGAGGAGTAAAGTGTCTACATGTTATGGGTTCAAGTGTGAATATTAATGCCAATGCCTCGTCTTTCTTCCTCTTATTTCCCTTCACCTTCTTATTTTTTTTTCTTTTGAACTTTTCTCCAAGCAAGCAAAGAGCAATAATATTACACACATGTAATACACACACACACACACACAACCACCACCAACTCTTTTCACACACACTCTCTCGCACACTCACACACAATTTTCTTATTATTGACACCACACACCCCTTTTCATTGGAGAGGGATTTTTCTTGTGGAGTGAACGAGAGGACAGGCCGATGGCAACTGACCGATGGCTTAGCTCAGCCTATCTACTTGTACTTCTCTCAACAAACCTTGAGTGAGTAGAAGAAGAGAGGCAGAGAGAGAGAGAGAGCTTACGCGCCTCCAAATCCGACTACCCGAGGCCGAATTGTGCAGACAAGAGCTCCAGGGGAAGTACCAAAAACAGTTCTTATAAGGGGAAAACTGGATAGGGCGTAGGGTAAAACGAGGTTACTTCAATGAGATGTTCAATAAGAGAGGCAAGAGTGAGAGAGAGAGAGAGAGAGAGAGAGAGAAAGAGAGAGATTCGTGTACATATTCATACACGTTAGTTCTTATACCTAACGTTTTGCAGGTACCGCCGAGGTACAAGAGGTCTTCTCCCTTGTTGCCATAGCTACATACTTCCTTTCTCTCTCTCTGTCCCTCTCTCTCTCTCTCTTTCTCCCCTTTTTCTCTCTGTTTCTTCCTTTTTCTCTTTCTCTCTCTGTTTCTCCCTTTTTGTCTCTCTCTGTCTCCCTTTTTCTCTCTCTCTGTTTCTCCCTTTTTCTCTCTCTCTGTTTCTCCCTTTTCTCCTCTCTCTTTGTTTCTCCTTTTTTCTCCTCTCTCTTTGTTTCTCCTTTTTTCTCCTTCTCTTTGCTTCTCTCTTTTTTCTCTTCTCTCTCGTTCTCTCTGCTGCTCTCTGCTTCTCTCTTTTTTTCTCTCTCTCTGTTTCTCCCTTTTTGCTCTCTCTGTTTCTCTCTTTTTGCTCTCTCTGTTTCTCTCTTTTTCTCTCTCTCTGTTTCTCTCTTTATTCTCTCTCTCTGTTTCTCCCCTTTTCTCTCCCTTGTTCTCTCTTTTTCCCTTTTTCTCTTTCGCTCTCTCTGTTTCTTTTTCTCTCTATTTCTCCTTCTGTCGCTCTCTCTGTTTCTCTTTCTCTCTATTTCTCCTTCTGTCGCTCTCTCTGTTTCACTTTCTCTCTATTTCTCCCCCTTTCTCTTTCGGTCTCTCTTGCTCTCTCGTATCTTCTCTCTTTTTCTATCTCACTCCTGCTCTTTCCCTCTAACTTTGTTTCTCTCTTTTTCTCTCTCCTTACCTGTCCTATCCTGCCTCCCTGGATCTCTTCAACGGGCCGTGATAAGCTCAGATATAGGAGCGGGGAAATGAGAAAAAAATAGTTTTGTATGCTCTCCATAAGGTTACACATACATACATACAAATACATACGTATCTTCAACACATACAAACATTTAAACATTTACTACAGGCTGTTGTAAGCATCTTGTCTGCACAAGCAGTAGCTCACTTGTCGTTTTAATACTCTCGTGCTCTCTCCCCTTCTCCATCTCATCTTGAACATCTTCCACAACAGCTCTGTACTGTATTATAGTATACCTGTCCATTCTTGTACACATTTCCCCCTCCCCTCCCTCTCTCTTCACGTCAAGGCACACGCAGCCCATTCTGTCTACAGTAAGGAATATCGTAGGGAAGATGACCATTTTTTCTTTTACCTTATGGTCAATGTTCATCCCAACACCTTTGAACGCTTTTGTCACAATTTAAAAAAATTCCATTTACAAAAAAACAAAATATCTTGAGGTGTATGGATCCTATGTAGATGTGAAGGGTGCCCCCTTCACACATAGGAAGATAATCATTAACTTAATCATCCGTGCTTACCACTCTTTTACTCAGACTTCTCTTCACAGCTTACTGTAAAAAAATGTTTCGAAGAAGTGAATCTCTGTGAACGTAGTCTTTCTCGCTCTCTCTCTCTCTGGTTGGCGTTCTCCTTTAGGAAAACAAGCTTCTACTTAACATGTATTTAACCGTGAAAATTCATTCTTGTGCTATTATTATAATTATGTAGCCGCTGTGGTGGTAAGGGACAGCATTGTTGAATAGAATGTATCTCCCTGATTATATACTCCATTCCCTCCTTTTTTTTTTTCTGGGGTGTATTTAACCACTGGACATTATCCTCTTCCTAATAAAATTATATATATTTTGAACAAGGGAGAAAAGAGAGAGAGAGACAAGAAATGTTCCTATAGCAACTGACTGTAAGTAGCTTCTGTCTTACCCCATTAATATTTCCTTGTATTGTACTAAGATAATCTTTTTATAAGCAATACCCAGAGAAACTATGTGGTGAACAATTCTTTTTTACTGTACAACGTCCCCCTATGGTATGTGTGTACAGTATTTCGAAAGCATTGCTTTTGCATTTATGAGGGTATTAGCATCAAGTAATTACCATTCCACTGCGTGGCCTCCAAATGAATAGGAAATGGGTGGTGTCAACCGAAATATAAGGCATTCTTTCCGAAAAAAACTGTGTATGATACATTCATTTAAAATGATAGAAATTTGTTTTCAATTATTGTTTTTTCCCCTTAATAATTATGAATTCAATCAGTTAAAATTCCATAACGGAATGAGGGAGAAAAAAAAAAGAAGAAAGAAGCGCGCGCTGAGATGTGTTTGTGGGGGTTGTTTCTCACGTAGTAAAGATTTCTAATAGATGAGGCCTCTTTGCCAAGTATACATAATCGAACCGGGGGAATGTTGTTTGCATCTAAAAGTACTCAGAAGAGCAGGGAGGGAGAGAGAAAAAGAAATTCTCCAAAGGAAGCTTTAACATTATTATAGGCAGAAAATCTTTGAGAAAGACAAGGGATGATCAATAGACAGAGTTTTTTTTTCTTGTTCCTTTTTTTTTCATCTCAAGGTACATAAACTTCCATGCTGGTTTAGTAATAGCTCTCAAACGAATGTTTGGTATGCAGCCCTCACATCCACAAACAGACACACACACATAGACAGGTAGGGAGATGCAAGTGTGTTTACGAATGTATTGTATACCTACATATTATATGTATATATTATTTTTAAAAAAAAAGAGTATATAAAAATTTTTTGATCAGACAGATGCAGGAAGACAAAGAGAGTGGGAGAGGGAGAGGTGAGTAATGATTATTATTCTATTTACTGTGTATTATCAAACTTACCACGCAGAGATTGACAATTCACCAGCTACTCTCAGGGGTTATAAACGTGTCCTTCCCTTCTTCGCCCTTTCTCTTCTTCGTCTTCGTCAATAACTTCCTCCGTGAATACAATGATAAACACTTTGGTCCGTCGTGGATGAATTTTTTCCAGTCCTTTAATAATCTTTTGGTCTTCTTTTCAATAATCCAAGAATTCTGCAATACATAAAAATAAGGCCATTTTTGTTTTAAAATTCAATTTAAACATTAAACAATCCAATAGTTAAAAAAAACATTCACAAAGAATTACATTTTACCGAAAAATGTTGGACAGAGGAACAAAAAATCTCCAAAATAATGCTTAGGTTCAGATACAGAAGAAAAGTGGTTCGTTCCATAGTTTGTCGGCTCATTACAAGAGAAAAAAGTTATAATTGAGGCATTGCTCTCTCACAACCCATGTTTCCCGTGTACAAAGGTTAAAATAGTAACAGGAATAATAACAAGGTAAACAATGGTAATAATAAGGCGAGAAAATTAGACTGGCATTTTTTTTCTCTCTCCCTTGTCCTTCCGCCCACCCCCAATAAAAAATTCCAGAAACATCATGTTACCCTATGCTGTTAAGGGTGCAATCATACAGAAGAAAAATACAGGGGGGACGTTTCTCTCCCGTGTGAATAACCTGTACAACTCCCTCCCTACCCGCAGATTATCAAACAAAGTAAGTATAGCATTGTTTTTTCTTCATTTTTTGGACCAGGAAAAAAAAAAGATCCTATAGTATATACGGAATACTTATAATGAGGGGTTACCCAAATTTAAGGGAGCAACATAATGGGAGGGTTTGCGGGGAGAGAAAAAAAGCGATTATTTCAAAGGGCAAAGGACTTTTATACGATAATAGCAAAAGCTGATATTAACTCAGCCATTCTAATAGTAATTACTAGTATTTATTTAGGCTTATAATAGTAATTGCGTAAAAAAACTACCCTTTACTGACATTTCTTATACCAGAAGCATAGTACGAAGTAGTGGAAGCATACATTTTTGTGCTGTATGGTATTTTTTTTTTTTGGTGGATTGGGATATTTTGAGATTTCGGTGAAATACTAAGTCTAATACTAGTTCTACTAACAATAAGTCTTTTTAACCCGATTCAAAGGCGGAAAAAAGAGCCAGGTGATTTTTTTTCCTACATTTTTTAAAATAATAATTCTCTCACTCCTTCCCACTGCAGAGGCTTTAGCCATTCCAAGTTTAAAGTGTGGGTATAACCGAAACAATCCATGGTTAAAGGGCACCACCAGCGACGTGAAGGAGAGAGAGAGAGAGAGATAGAGAGAGAGAGGGAGAGAGAGAAAAAATGCTCCTAAATTCCCAAAAGGTTTTCTTTTGAAGAGATTTTGTAATACACAATTGTGGGAGCAGTAGTAGGAGGAAGTAATCCCTGGATTTTTTCTCTCTCTCTCTCTTCCCCCCTGCTCTCCTCATAAAAACTTATATATTTTTATAAGGTATTTGCACTTAAATTGTATATAGTAGCCTTTGTATTACTGTAAGCCGTTTAAATGGTCCCTATATACACTCACACTTTGGAGGAGATATACATAAGGTCGGTAAAATTTTGTTTTGTCAATGGAGATTCACGCTGAGGTACAAGTCAAGGGATTTTTTTTTCTCCCCAAACTCATTTCGGTCCTTGTGTGTGTTTCCCTATACCTTATGTATATGTGTCATTTTTATCCCGGAAAGGTCCCTTTTATGATGTACGTAGTAGTCAGTTTCTCCATGTGTACCAGAGAGAAAAAAAATGATGAAAAGGAAGGAGAGGCAAGACCTTACCACCCATACAGTACGGAAAATGTCACCTGAAAATGATGGAATATATGCGCTCTTCTCTCTCTCTAGAGACACTGATTAAGGTATTATAATGAATCTTTTTTCAAAAAAAAAAATTCTTTCTGTGGTTTTATGACTTAGCCCAGGTGACAAGGTACAGTACAGTAAGCCCTAAATCATAAGGTAAGGGACAACAACAATCGGGGCTCAAGTGTCAAAGTCGTTTAATTTATCTGCAACGCTTATCTCCTCTCCGGAGTCTCATGAGGTAAACCTATTGATATAATTACGCTCAATTGAATACCTGCGAGGGGAGAGAAGGAGGAATAGGGAGAGAAAGGGAGAGAGAGACGGAGAGAGAGAGAGAGAGAGAGAGAGAGAGAGAGAGAACGAGAGACGGAGAAAAATGTGAGGCTTAAACTCCTATCTCTTTAGTTTGTATGTGTTTTGTGTCTTCCCCGAAAGAGACTTCCCAGTGAGGTCTCCTCATATATTTTACAATTGTTCTCCTGCCTTCCTATCACTTTGAGGTATGTGAGATCAAATAGTAATAATATTGTATAGTTTGTTGGGGGGGAGGGAGACTGAGGGGTAGACGAAGTAGTCAAGTTTTGTATCCGTAAACAAAATCCGAGGGGGAGGGATAAGTCATAATGATGGGAATAAAAAAAAGGCATCACAATGAAAGGACGCACGTCAGGTATTTTCGCAGGCTGTACTAATATTTTATATTTCAAAGCACTTTTTCTCCCGTCCTAAGTAATTCTGGTCTTCCGAGAGAAACTATGAATACCTGCGATAGGGTCAGAGGGAGACGGAAAAAAGTGAGACAGAGAGAGAGAAACGGAGAAACAGAGAAAAACTGGGAGAACGAGAGAGAGAAAGAGAGAAAAACGGAGAAAGAGAGAGAAAAAAAGAAAGAGAGAGAAATAGAGAAAGAGAGAGAGAGAGAAACGGAGAAAGAGAGCGAGAAAGAGAGAGAGAGAAACGGAGAAAGAGAGAGAGAGAAACAGAGAGAAACAGGGAGAACGAGAGAGAGAGAGAAACAGGGAGAAAGAGAGACAGAGAAACAGGGAGAAAGAGAGAGAGAGAGAAACAGGGAGAGAGAGAAACAAGGAGAAGGATAGAGAAACAGGAAGAAAGAGAGAGAAACAGGGAGAAAGATAGAGAAACATGGAGAAAGATAGAAAAAGAGAGGGAAACAGGGAGAAAGAAAAAGAGAGAGAAACAGGGAGAAAGAAAAATAAAGAGAAACAGGGAGAAAGAAAAAGAGAGAAACAGGGAGAAAGAAAAAGAGAGAAACAGGGAGAAAGAAAAAGAGAGA
>JAQGBT010006089.1:0-13140 GCA_034698585.1 Disparrhopalites patrizii
GAGTACTTACAGAGAGGGGTAAAGGGTTTGTTTCCTTTGCTTTTCCTTCCTTCACCTCCTCCTCTCTTTCTCTCTCTTTCTCTCTCTCTCTCTCTCTCTCTCTCTGAACATCTCAACCCCACATCCCTGTGCAAGCAATGATAAATTTTATATCTATGCGAGGGTTAAAATGCAGGGGAGAGGTGAAAAAAATTCCGGTACAGTCGTAATTTTTTGGAAGCACTTTTTGACTTTCCCTTTTACCCGTTCTCCCCACAAGGAAATAAGAGAAACGGTTTCTGTGTTCGTGTATAAAGTCCTTGTTGTGCCACTCTAGCTGCGACATTAATGGAGCAATCTGTATAGAACTTTAGGGACGGTGGCCGGAATTCAAAGACGTACTAAAAAGGGAATTTTTTTTTGCTTTCGAGAAGGAGCATTAGTAGCCGAAGTTCGTTGGGCGGTGTGGAAGGAGGGAAAGGAGGAAGGAAAACAAGAAGAGGAAGGGTCTTGCAAGCTTGTCTTTGGAATTTATTTATTTATTTTTTTGTATATTTTTATTTATCTGTATGCACTTCCGAACCCTCCCAATACGGATATACACTTCAGTGTTTTGAAAATCTGTACGTATATGTAAATACAGAGTAGGTTCGCACGAAAGAAGTTGCATATTACACTTACCCTAATGCCTACTCAAAATCCTGTAGATGTATTATAAAAGGTTATAGCAAAGTTCACGCAATTGGTTAGGGTGAGAAGGACAGATAAAGACAGAGGTAGGGAGGCAAAGAAGGAGAGAATAGGAGACACTTCTCATCTTGTGTTAAAACTATTTTAGTTCCCTCTGTGTGCCTTGTACATACGTGCGGATGTCACGTAAATGTACGGGTATACACGGTCTCACTGGGTATAAAATACTGATTGGTACAGGGGTACCTATTATGTGTATTTGTCATGCCTTCCTCACTACATACACACGGGAACAAGACTAAAGGAAGTGACTTTAATTACTCGGAATTTATGTACACACTATTACAGGGAGAGAGGAGAGGGGTGATGTGGCACTCTAGAATATCTTTAAGGGAATTGTAAGTGCTCATGTGCTCCTCGGCTACTACTACGTCTTGGTACAACTTGAGGAAGTTGAACTACTAAAATGCTTATCTCTTGAAAGTTTTGTATTGTGGTAATAGTTGTTACCCCTTCGTTGTTGTTGCTATTTCTGCTGCCATTCCTCTGACCCTTCTTCGTCTGTGTCTCCAACCTCCTCCTCCTCCTCTCTCTCTCTCTCTCCTTCTTCTTGGTAATTGTATCAAGATGAAAATTGTTACTAAGAGTGTACATTCACTAATTACTTTTGCTTCACTGTAAGCTTTCACTTTTCCCTCTCTCTCTCTCTCTCTGGACATCCTCTTGTGCCGTTACAATTAGTGACTACTTACACTTCCGACCCTATCCATTATTATTAAGGAAGTTGGCGTACTCATACAATACACACTCATTTCATAAGCGATAACCCGCCTCTGTGATTCTCTCTTCCATGAATCCGCTGTTGCTCCCTCGTCCTTGGTTCTGACTGGCCCCGCACATTTACGTGTGAATAAATTGAGGTTGTACGACAAATACTTACATAAACATTTATGCAAGTGCATGTTTTCGTTTGCTCTCTAACTTTGCGTCGTATTATACACCTTTTTTTTTGTTTTTACCAAGAAAGCATAAAAATTTATCGTGGTGTAATTCCCCTCCCGTTGTATTACAGCGATAAGGAAATGTATGAATTTGTGGATGAATTTTTTTCCCCACGCTTTTTTTTATATTGTTTTTCTCTCTTTTGTGCTACTAAATTCGGAAGCTTTTTTCTGAAGTAGAAGTTGAGTAATCACCAGCACCAAAAAGAAAAATGCCGTTCGTTTTACACTGTTTCACATGCACGTAGGCTTGGGAGTCCTCCCTGGAAAAAGCCGGACTTTTAAGAGAAATTAAGGATTGATATCCCAATCTGATAGGGGCTTTAATTATATAAAGGACCAACACAAGGTGTTAGGGAAAGATTCGGTTGGCGTACATTTATTTCAAAATTGGAGACTTCATCATGTATTTCCTTTCTTTTGCGATTATTTTTACCCAGCTGTATATACATAGATGCACATTTTATTGTTGATATGCGGTGTATATGTATAATGTACTCACAATCAGTACCCCCCGTGCAATGTAGACGTCTTACATGGAAAGGGGAAATTGTTCCGGTGGCATTGTACCGATTATATAATTAAGTGTGGGAGTTGTACTAACTCGTATGTGACGAATGTGTGTGTAATCTTTTTTCGTGATTGAGGTTTGGTTGTCAAGGGGGAAAAGAACAACGTGAATATTGTGCATTTATGTAGTTTCTGTGTTGTACTTTTCCTGCCTGTTGTTTGTAAAAAAAAAAGTAGCCTTCCCATAAGTGTCCGCTTATGTATTCCCCATGCTTATTATTGGTGAAAATCATGTAGCCGTGTGACTTTCACTACATGAACCGGAGACACATACTAGAAAGTACAGGGAAGAGAGAGAGAGATGGGCGTGTATTTTCTGAAGAAGGTTTGATTACACCATTTGATGCATATTGCAAACATAACGTATGTCATGTGAATGTGTGTATGTCCTTACACTGCTCCGTGACAATGATGGTTTGATATACATTACAAAATTATAATCCCACAATGACGATTGCAATTCACTGCTCAACTCAATACATCGCTATATTTACGGGTACCAGAAGCTGCAGCCACAATTCTCATAACGGGGCCAGTTTTTTTTAGCGGTAATTGTAATAACAGCGGTAGTAGTGGTAATGGTAGCAGTCATTAGATATAATTTAGTATATGTATGTAATATGTTTTTTTTATTTATTTTTATTACTATATTTTGAGTTTGGTTTCACTCGTAAAAAATATTGTAAAATGGATGCATGTACATGAGAGGAGTAGGAAGGTAATAAGTCTCTCAAAGGCTTCCCCCGCAGTGGGTTGATTATCTCATTAGGGGTGTCTAAATTGAAGGAAAAACATAGGCATGAGAAGGACTTAATTGAATGGTAGGTGGAAAACCCGGGTTGTGGCATAATAATTTGACGTGATATGGAGATAAGAATCTTTAATGGATGGCGGTTTGAACCTTGCCACATTCTCCCTATGCATGTATAAACCGTATACTACAGAAACCATTCGCATCGTCCCATAGCTGTGGTATAGGACGATGGTATAATAATGTATACGTGGGATGGTGAAAACCAGTAATGTTTTATGGTGTGGTTTTTGTTGGGGTGTAGGTTAGATTGTGGGCACATTATATCACTTATTATGTCTCCATATTACAGACAAGTGCTGGGATGTACATAAGCACACAACTTTCCTTTAGACTCCTGCCAGGAACAGGTAAAGCGGGTATTAAGTGGAGCCATTTTCTTTTGGTGCCTTTGTTGCACCCAGTGTCACGGTATTTTGTGAGGAAAGCTACGAAAGAAAAAATAAATATGGGGAAATGGGAAAACGTGGTACGTGTGATGCGTTGGTTTATGAACCTGCTCTTGGTGGCTTTTGGCGGTGATTTTCATCACGGGAATAAAGAAGAAAAAAATAGTGTGTGTGTGTATGTACACATTACACATCAAAGAGTGAAAGAAAGCAGAGGAGAAAGTGAGTGGTGGGAGTGAGTTGGTTCTCGTGTCAGTTCCATGTTACAAGTGACGAATAAAGATCATTTTGCCGCTATCAATATAAACTTATACGTGTATTTCCGGAACCTTTGGGTCTTTCATTACATTCTGGACAAGTCCGGAGCTTGCATGTGAGACCGGTGAGCGAGATAAAATGACTTGACTCAATAAACAATCCTCAATGTCTTATTGCTCTTGCATGTACATAATATGTATGTGCATATACAAATACATGGAGCTTTTTTCTTTCTTTCTCTCTCTCCCTCACACAGATTATCTTCTATGTATATCCATGCTCTTGCACGGCACTCACAAATTCTAGATCATCACACACGCAAGGGACACAGAATCCCTCTTCAGTCGCCTTCCACAGTCCAATGGTTCCCGCCTTGTGAATGTTTACGCATTTATATATACACCTATATATAATTATATGTATACTCATGCGTATGTATGTACCTGGACAAAAGTATCTACACATGTTTTTGTGCATGTATTAACACAAGAAGGAGATGGTTTTTCACCTCCTCTTCCTCCTTCTCGGCTCTTTTTTCTACTTCTTCTGCTGCATCTCCGTGAAGATAACATAAGCCAAGTCAGAGGGAAAGCTATTTTACCCCGTGCTTGTTGTAATATTGTGTCTGTGTGTGTAGGTCTATGGGTATGTATCTATGCATATTGTTGCGTGGGTCTGTAAAAGCCAACAATAATAAGATTCCCTTATCCATTTCCAAAACGATGGTGATTTCGCTCGCTCTCGCTCATTCTCTCTCCCTCTCCCCCTGCCCCTCGCCCTCTTAGGATATTTTCCCATCTCCTCCCTAAAGTCTTAGAGGGGCAATGTTATTTTCTTATTATAATTGTACATATGTATATACATGTGTGAACTTGACTCTTGGGGAAGTAATAGGTTGGAAGAAGAAGGAGAAAAGGAAGAAGATGCTCTGGTGCTGTTGGCACTTATGTATATTTTTGCTCACGAGAGGTGGGGAGAAAAAAGAGACACATACACTCAGACTCCTCGGAAGATGTTTACGCTTCTTGATGTGCGTGAGTTTGTCTTTGTACATACACAATGTTTGAGTACGTTGGAATATGTATGTGTTTACGACGTGTAATAAGAGTGTCTTGCACTTCCCCTCATCTCATTCTCTCACCCCAGTCTCATCGTTTTTACACTCAATATCTCATGAGTTTCCCCACTGTCACTCGCGTAGATTTCACGGTATAACTTCCCTATGCACATGACTGGTGAGGTGTGGGTGAAAGGCAATTTTTGTGTGTTTAGCCTCAATCCTTGTTTTTAGATGTGTATGCGGATGTGTATACCCTACACATGTTACGTACATATATGTATATATATATACCCACACACAACCCGGATTGTTATTTCACAGGGAAATGACATCAAGACAGGACACCTTTTCTGTTTATTATGGCTTTTCATCCTCCTTCATTTTCCCCCTGTTGTACTCCCCCTCTATCTCTCAATGGCTTAAGGTTGCTCTCTCTCTCTTTCGCTCTATCTGCTGGTCCACCCCAGCATCCATAAGTTTACAATTTGTCTTTTCAGTTTTATCTATAAAAAAAAGTCTATGTGGTTGGATGCATTAAGACATAGAAATAATTTTTCTTGAGACTGATACTATGTATGCTACTAGGATGCGACTATTATGCCTACTTATGCAGCTCTATAGGTACGAGGAGGAGGTAATACTATTCGTCTCTTGAAAGTGTTTTGAGGGTAAAAAATAAAGATGTTAAAGCGCCGTTTTTTATGTTGGTTGGTTGCTGCTGCTGACTCAGCCCAAGGATTTGATAGAATCCCACCAGGAAGAAGAAGTGTGTATATTTTGACATATTCTCGTTGGAGATTGTAAGATTTATTTATGACTGTGATTTCCTCCTAAAAATGTTGTTAAGGTAAAACGTGTGTGAGAGTGTGGATGGGTAGTAAGGGTTAAGGTTCCATGCGGTTACCATACGTTTAGTGGTTATCCAGTACGTGAAACTTGTAAATGGATGTTAGAAGTACGGGTAACGCGTCTTCCGTAGTGCACGTAAAAATGGATATATATTCTCTTTGCTTCCTTGGATTGGGGGAAATCGTTCAAGTAAAAAAAAAAAAAAAAAAAAGAAAGAAAAAAAGTTGTAATAGAAAAAAAATTGATGCTCTTCGAACCTCGTACAGACATTCTTTACGGAGCCTAATGCAAGTGTGCATGTGTGCTTGTGATGGGTACCCTGATTGAAAAATTATCTCCTCTGTTTCCGCTTAAAATCTTTTTTTTTATGTTCTACATAAAATTTGAGATGATATTTACCATCAGCCTCTGATTATATTGTACATTATACATAAATACATACACGTACAATCAGTGGTCTCGCAATCTTTAAAATATAGAATTGGCGGGATGCTAGCAATTATGAGCGGATGGTGCACGGACACAAATGCTGTGGTACTTTGATCTTCTGGCGGATATTTCACCATGTTTTACACCTGAAGTTATCTTCGGTACATTTTTCTTTTTGGAACTAAGTTTCGGTTACAACTTATTCAAGGGTTCAAACCTTGAAAAAAAAAGAACATGTGTATGATATATAGATGTATAATTTTTTTTACTCGGATATTGTAACTTAGACGTTAAGGTCGCGGTTGGGGTTCCAGATATTTATTGGTAATGGTGGTTGAGAGGGGAAGGTGAGAGATACATACATGCTCAGATGGGAGGTAAGTGAAGAAAAAAGTGTGCTGGAAGAAAAAATAATACGAAGGAAAGAAAAAAGGAAAAGGTGGTTTATATGAGAAAGCAATATGATGTGGAAGCCTTGTAATGAACACGTAGAGTGAAACCTTTGATGAGTTAAAGAAATTCTGTTTGTATCTCTTCTTCACTTGTGGTGGTGGCTCGTTGTAGGTGCTCCAGCTTTCTTATTTTGTTGTATCTTCTTCTCTTCGTAGCGTTTGTGTGTGTGTGTAGCTAGGCATACTAATAGTGTTGTACAAAAAGAAGAAAAATAATGCGAGGGTGCGTGATGCCGGAGGGGGTTTTTCTTCTTTTTTTTCTGTGTGGATAAAAAAACCTTTGATGTGGCACTGCTAGAGTGTGTGTATGTCGTTATGTATATGTGTTTGTGTGGGACCCATACAAATATTAAAGAAAAAATGTGTGTAATAATGGGGAAGTTAGAGAGAGAGAGAGAGAGAGAGAGAGAGAGAGCGAGAGCGAGAAAAAATAGAAAGATAAAGAGGGAAGGAAATGACGGAATTGGAGTCAAATGCACATTTGAGACACAAGGCAAAAGTGGAAAGAATGAGGAACAAATGCGCTGTGAATTTCTTTCATAAGCATTCACTCTCTTGTGTTGGAGGAGGAATGGGGGGGGTACATTTGCATAGTGAAAGAATTCTGAGGGGGAAAAAACTCTTGAAAAGATAACCGTCTTTTGTGGGGAAGGGCCAGAGAAAGAAAGAAAGAGAGAGAGAGAGAGACAGAAGAAAGACAGAGAGGCTGTGTGATGTATTTGATGTGGCTACATCATATGGAAAAGTGTGTAGTAGTGAGTTACCCCGTGCACAACGACCACCAAGGGTTAGGGGAACCGACGTGATTTCCAACTTATAGAGTTGGACTTCCTCCTTCCTTCCTTCCAGTGTGGCATATGTGAGTGTATGTGTCTTCCTTGAAAAATTTTGAACAAGTTACCCTAGAAAAATGTCCTGCTTGGAGGAATTTTAAAAGTTGAAAATAAATGCGGTTGTTCTTTTCTACACACAGTCGTACATATAAATGTCAGGGAAATGCATGGATATATATAATATGAGATTGGATTCGGAAGATTGCAATGGTCTCTTCTCTGTCGCCTCATCTTCTTCCTCCACCCGCTCCTTGTCTCTCTTTCCCCCTCTCAGACACTCCTTTTGGAGGGAAGCTCACATATAAAAGTACGAGTTAGTGCATACCGGGGCAAGTTAAAAAAAATACACCTCGTAAATCAACCCCTGTAACAAGTTAGACACAAGCTGACACTTGATTCCATGCAAAACGAATTCTTCCCGTCCCCCATCCATACGATGCCAATATTTAAAAGTAATAACGTGCTCGTGATGCTTGCATTTTGCCGGTTACTTGCATCATGCATATGTTTCTGTCTGTCTCATCCCTCTTGTCGCTCCTTTTTTTCCTTCTTTCCTCTTCCCCTCCAGTTTTTGTGGGCCCCTCCAACATTATTGCACTACACGAAGCGTCCACATGTATGGTATGTATACACCGGGCAATTTAAATGTTGGTGATAGTGTCTGCGTGTGGGTGTGTTTTGGTGCGTTCAGATTTTCCCTCCTTTGAGGGAGAGCAGAAGTAGGAAGAAAAAGAAAGCAATGTGTTGAAAAAACGGAAGAAATCTTAAAGATGGGCAAAGTTGTGGAAGAAAAAAAACCGTTGAAGAAAATGGAGTTGAGGGAG
This sequence comes from Disparrhopalites patrizii, assembly GCA_034698585.1. Classification (NCBI taxonomy): domain Eukaryota; kingdom Metazoa; phylum Arthropoda; class Collembola; order Symphypleona; family Sminthuridae; genus Disparrhopalites; species Disparrhopalites patrizii. The sequence continues at coordinate 8,146 of JAQGBT010006089.1, forward strand.
AACATGGAGACAAGAAGGGAGAGAGGGGGAACCCCCGTAAATTTCGGTAAAAAAAAAAATAGGAAACTTTATGAATAAAACGGATTATTATTGTGTGGAGAGAAGATAGAGAAAGAAAGGGAAAGAAAAGGAAGGGATTTTGTGAAAAGGGGAAGACTTGGGTCTCCGAAGTTGTCTTTAACATTATGTGATTAAAGTCAAATAGTTTTCACTCGCTGTCGCCAGTTTTCTTCTTCGTTTGTATCTCCCCGTTCTTTCCTTTTCCTTTTGTATTTGGTTATACACTTCACATCTGGGACCTGATGACGAAGGACTGATGATTACAAATTATTTTATTATTTGATTTTTATATTTCATTTAAAAGGTTGAAAAATTGTGCTTTTAGGACGTTGTCACACTCATTGGCAGCAATCATTTACCTTGCCCATCCCTGTATGTGCACACTTTCCCTCCTTTCTTCCCTTATAGCCTATAGACGTCTTTCCTCCTCTCACATTTCGTAAACGTGCATCTTTGTCGTCGTAATGAGATGGAACTTTTGGGTAACAAGGAATGACTTGTTGATTTTTTCCCCTAATGATGACAGGGACGGTAGCAGAAAATCGACTGCGGTGCTCACACACGTATGTACTCACACAGGCATATATGCTATCTGCGTGCACAACTGTCTCACATTGTGCGTAATTGCCAAAGAAAGGGGCACTTCACCATAATGGTTTTATATGTATGTATATGTATGTATGTATGTGCCACCGCCTCCATGTGTTCATTCATTCACGTCTAATACTGGAGTCGGATTGATGTTGTGAATCCACTCAGAAAAGAAACTTTTCATACATGCCTATGTGCATGGATGTGTGCACATGTGTTTAAGCTCCCTATTTGTACCTTTTTGAGAGCATTATCAGTACACTGCGAAAGGGATAACAGTTTAAGTAAACATATGCATTAACTATTCATACATACATAGGGTAGTAAAATAAGGTAGAGTAAGTGAGGACGACTTCACTATCTCTCTCTCGCTCGTTCTTACATAAGCTATTGTAATGTTAGTTTTTTTTTTTATCTCGGTGATGCGTGAGATAGAATTGCATATATATATCTGTACATACCTTTTCAAACATTTTTACCTGTATATTTGCAGAGGAAGGTGTATCACTCCTCCTAAAAATAGCTATTCCCTTGTTGTTCATGTGCAAATAAATATGTACGGAGAAGATGTAGGGGTGGAAATAAAAGTCGACCAGAGCGTGAAAACCGCGACAACGCCTTCAAAACCCCGAAAAGAGCCTCACCCGTATAAGCAGAACATTGTTTGAGAATGACCTGTGTGTGTGTACTTTTAAGGGGGGAGTTGGTTTACAACTCATTGAGATCAAAATTGCATCTTTCGTCCATATATAAAATCCGGTTGAGTTCCATGAACGTTGACTGTACATAAAAGAGTTCATATTTGTGCAGTATGTGTGCTTTTGTCAGAGTGTATTAAAGAACACGCATTTGCCTATTTTTCCTCTATCTCTCTTTTTCCTTTTTTTTTCTTTCTTTCCCTCTCGTTTCTCCTTCCACCTCTTTGATTATTTTCACCATTTGCGTGTGTCCCGTATGTTTGCACTACATTAAGATTTGGTGCGTAGCCACAAGAACAACAATCGGATATTACTTCCAGGAGAGGGGAAATCGGAGGTGAAAGAGGAAAGGCTGTGAGGTCACAGTTGAACACCTTTTCGTCCTTCCCCCCGTCCTCCTCTTCTTCTTCCTCCTCCTCTCCTCCGCCCCTTCTCCCCTATGATCCTGTCCTTTGTAATTTATACGCACTTTGTTGAAGCAGGGAGAGAGGGGGAGGCTGTATGAGATTTGAGATTTTGTGCGTATAAATTTCTATTATAAAGCCGGAATGAGATTATGTGTTTAAGTTGTCAAAAAAGGGATAAGAACAATAATCATAATGATATGGAAATCAAATATGAGAATATGTACCCACACATGTGTTTATGGTTCACTCACATGCGTGTACATACTACGTTAAATGGTGGATAAACTCTAGTTTCCCTCCGCTTCCTCCCCGCCTCTCTCTCTCTCTCTCTCTCTCTCTCTCTTCTTCCTTCCCGGGATATAATATAAGTATCTGAATGGATAATCATGCAAAGGAGGGGGAGGGGAGGCGGAAGATGGAGAAAGACGATACCCTCCTCCAAGATTTACCGTACATGCCCCCATGTACTCACAGACCGAAAGAGAAATAAGGATTTCATAAAATAGAGAAAGTATATTATACCTACATACGATCGGGTCTTCCGGAGTGTATGAACGCTTGATAGGGGGTGAAAAGTCAGTAAGGCATACTCGGGAGGATTCCGCTTGGTTTATTATTTTTGCTACATTTGTTATGTTCAGAGACTTCAGAGGGAGAGAGAGAGGTAGATTTCTACTTCCCAGAGAAGGAAGTCATGGTGGAAGGAAGAGGGAGGGTTGAATATGTATAATTCAGAGTCAGGTATGGTTGCAGTCACACTTTATTTTCTCCTCATAGCTGATTCCATTTATGTATATACATATGAACTTATATATATATATATATATATATTATACATACGCACTTGTACAAATACACGTGCACATGGAAGTGGGTATACATGCATGCGTACACCCTTGTACTTTCTTCAGTATGATAGAGCGCGGGTAGTTTTTTGATCGTGGGGAAAGGAAAAAGAAATGATTGCAGATTGGGATAAACGTTGAGATGATTCTTCCTATGTATACGTCAATGTTGGGGGGCATACACGCGTGGCAAAAAAATGGAGAAGGGCACTCATATGTGTTTATGTGGAGAGAGGAATAACGCACCATAGTTTTCTCTCTCTCTTTCTCTCTTTCTTTCTCTAGGACTGCATGGACCGGAATAATGTATTTGTGTCCATATCGGAAGTAGACACGTGTGTATAGGGAGAGACGAACTGTTTTTCCTATCTGTTCCTGTTGCAATAAATGTAGCCAGAGGAATTGAGAGACATTTGTATGTGAATATGGGCAAGGGTGCTATAATTTTCCAATCCATTTTCTTGAGTAGTAAAACGTTGGAAGAAAGAGAGGGGGAGAGACGGAGGGAGGGAGGTACAGAGAGAGACAGAGAGAGAGAGAGAGAGATGGAGGGAAACAGAGGGGAAAAAATTCTTCCTTGCAAATGGTTTCATTTTATTTTCTTGGTAATGGAAGCTTAATGCTCTCTTTTTTCCCTTTCCTGGTTTCGTCTACATGTATGGATGTTATGGGTGAATGTGTGTGTTCCCTTTCTTCAAGTTACAAATGTAATAGGTTTGTATTTTTTATATGCTTGTGTATGTGGTAATAATAATATGGGATGGGCGAGAAGGCAAGAAAGGCACATGCATGCCATGGTACACACATATTTTTTTTCACATTACCCGAGAAACAAACGGAGTTTTTATTAGTAGTTGAGTATGATTTTCTGGAAGTACAACTACATAGAATTATTATAGAAGCAAAGCAAATAAATTTATTTCCGGTGTCACATGTTTTTATGCGTTTATATGTGAGTACGAAAGCGAGAGAGAGAGAGAGAGAGAGACAGCAATGAAAGTGGACAGTTTTCCCCTTCTCTTGTGGTGACGGAGTCGCCGTCGTCTCCTCCTCCAGGAAAATAACGTGTATCTTGCAACTTTTATGATAGTTTGGTGGGGAGAGGAGTTGACATTCGTGAATATATTTCAGTTATTGTGCATGTACGGCTTTCCACAGCACCCTGTCATGTGCACATAGTTCTGTGGCACTTTTTCGGAATCTATCTATTATTATTGCAATTTAGAATGTGATTATAGTGGTGATATTTTTATTTTGACATTTATGCATTCCACTTTAAACCCACTCGTACATACATACATGCGGACATTGACTCCCTCAGACAAGTATACTAGCAAGTATTGTGTGAAATTCTTGTGGGCACACGCCTTTCTTCCGTACGTATGTATGCCGGAAAGTTTGTGTATGTATAACCTATTCTAAATGTAATAACCCTCCCGCGATTTCCTAGAGCTGACGTGCGAGAGAATATGGGGCAAAAATGTGTATTTATAAATTATCCCCCCCTACATTTACCAAAACCTGTGGATACTGGATACTAAATTTTCCACTCGTCCACTTATACATTACTTATGTGTGTATGAATATATGTATATCTGTATATATTATATAACTTGGTATCGCAATTATTATCACTCAAGAGGTACACATGTATGTATCGGCACAGGCATAATTATTTCTGGTCACCCCGCCTAATAGCATAGGTTGACACTCCAAAATGTACTCGTATCAGCAGACATGTCAATGCTATGATGACGGACATATTCGATGGTGAGTTTTAAGTTCTTTTCAAGTTGTATCCCATGTATTTTCTGTACCGCGAGATCCAATTGGTCCCTTCAATGGGTGCCAGTTTGTGGAAATGGAGATTCCTATATTATACACATTTATCTCTGATAACTCACACAGGATATTTTAAAGCCTTCATGGAGATAGAGAGGGAAATGTCTGCCTTCATCAATGGTTTGGCTGGAAAGATAAGCCTTATTTTTCTTCTGGTGAATCAGATTCTGGTTTTGAGTTGCTAAAAATATGGCATATGCATATGAGTTCACAACGACTCATAATCTCGATTGCTAGAGCTTTGATTGATACTAAAAAAAAAAAACAGGAGTGTTTTATGGTGTTGCCAATTCATTTCTGTTTTACAAATGATGTTGGGGTGGGAAAGTTTAGTTAGTATTTGTACATGTTGTGGACTTAATGGGCGCACTTGATAATTGCGGTGGTTTTAATAGTCATTAAGTGGCTTTTAATTCTAATTACTGACTTCCATGCAAATTTTACGCATTTTCTGCTCCCGAACTGGATAAGAGGAAGAAATTAGAACTGAAGTTCTGATTATGTTTTTATTTTAAGAAGTAACCCAAGGATATAAGCATGCAAGAGTGATTA
>JAQGBT010006090.1:0-13140 GCA_034698585.1 Disparrhopalites patrizii
TTATTATTTTCTTTGTAGTTTTATCATGCTTTTTTTATTGTTTTATCATTTTCTTTGTAGTTTTATGTTTTTGCAATATCATCGTGGCTTTGTGTAGTTTTATCATGTTTTTTCAGGTTTATTATGTGTTTTGCAGGTTTATCATGTTTTTTGCAGGTTTATCATGTTTTTTCAGGTTTATTATGTTTTGCAGGTTTATCATGTTTTTTGCAGGTTTATCATGTTTTTGCAGTTTTATCATGTGTTTGCAGTTTTATCATGTTTTTTGTAGCTTTATCATGTTTGTTGTAGTTTTATCATGCTTGTTTCTCTTTCATCATGGTTTTTTGCAGTTTTATTGTGTTTGTTGCAGTTTTATCATGTTTGTATCTGTTCCATCACGACTTTTAGCAGTTTTATCATGTTTGTTCCTAATTCGTTAAGGTTTTTTGTAGTGTTATCATGTTTTTGGTAATATCGTTTGATCAGTTGGTTCCTATGATATATTTATAATTTCGTGTTTTCCTCATGTTTTGTTATCATCTTATCATTAGTGCTCACGTTGTGGTTTATGTTTCGATTTTGCCGTCTTAATTCCGTGTAGCATACATATCATTTCCCCGTATTTTCTGGGACCAATTTCTTCGGATGATCATAACTTTTCCTTATCAGTTTTGGTTTACTTATATCAGAACGACAGCAAGCCATTTTGGGGGGCTTTTGACGAAAAATCCTAACTTATAAATGCAAAACTGCTTTATCAGGAAGGTAAATCAATGGCCAAATGGATACCGAGGTTGGTCATTTAGTTATTTTTTGTTCTGTTATTAATTGCCACAATAGATAATCGTTCATGGAGGAGATAATCCGCTTCGTATCGTAAAGTTTTAAAGGAGGGACAGAATGAATGGCCAAACCTGTTTTAAAGCCCCAAAAAAGCTGTTGGTGTTGGGAGGATAATAATCTATCATATGGAGATATCCATAGAAAGCTTTTAAAGAGCATAGAGCGCTCCAAAGGGATATTGAAGAAGACCAAGGGACGTGTTGTTTTTTTTCTTTCTCTTCTGTAAATTTTTTCCTTCCAAAGAAAGGAAAAGAACAGAGATTCTCTCTTCTCTATCCACATTTATTAGTATATAAATACATTTGATTTTATTTTTTAGAGTTGACATTTTTTATTTTTAAAAAAACAAAAATCCCCTGGAGAAACATGGAGAAGATTCGTTTGGAATCCCTGGAGAAAGTTTTACATCAATCCGAAAATGAGGATTCGGGTGAAATCCCACAAATCCTGGAGCCCGTGGATGAGTCCCGGTTAACTCACCTGATCAACACGTACAAATCTCTCAATCGAACTGAACAGATTCTCTTTCTTCTCAGGATTCAAAACAATGGGTAAGTTGAAAATCTTTTAATTGGGATCTTTTGAAATAAATTTTAAAAAATGGACGAAATTTCATGGATTTTAAGTGACATTTTCATTGTGTGTGATTTTTGCAGGAACACTAGTAATCGTAGTAATGAATTGGTGGAAACAAGTAACTGGCTTCGTGCAAATTTCACAATTGATTCTCGAGTGGCTATTCCGAAGGAGGAGGTGAGCTTTTTCATGATTAACATTAGTCTATGTGTTTTAACATTTTTTGAAATTGGTAATTGTCGCTGTCAGTGGGTTGTCAATGAATTTCTCTTTGTTTTCTTTAGGTCTACCAAATGTACAAAAAACATACAAAATTATCCAAGCCCGTCTCGACCGCTGATTTTGGCAAGATAGTTCGTCAGGTTTTTCCACAGGTGAGTTATGACAATAGTCGATACATGTTCAGTGCAATCACTCATGCTTTGTAGTCCCGAATTTTTGGATTTTGAAGCTACCATTGCTTGAATTCAGATAGTTTCCTGAACAAAACCTGTAGGGTGAAGCTCTGTTTAAGTTACAAATGCATAGGGGTTCATTTTAATGCTCACAGACTACAGATTTGCGGGATTCTAGTTATCGTTATGATTTACGAAGGTAGGCAGAAATCTGCAAAATTTGTAAGTTTCAACGTAGACACTATTGGAAATTTTCTTGGATTGCCGAAGGGTTGGGAATCATTCTTTAAGTCGTTATTTACGTTGAGGTCAAAATTGGGGAAGGTTGTTGGAGACGTAAAATTAGGGAAGGATCTCTGTTATTTGATAATGTGGAATATCCATTGATTTGAATTATCCAAGATTAAGTAGAGGATGGCATTCAAAGAATTAAAATCGACTTCTTTGCCACATTTCTTCAAGGCTTTAAATCTTCAAGACTATAAATCTATAGACTTTCAGCTTTTCTGTTATGTTTCATGTTCTTGGTTCATATTACAATCTGCCCATCAGGATCTGAGGGTGTAATAATCATAATAATTTACTGTCGATTTGGCCATAGCCCTCATAACTCTTGAAGATGAGGGTGTAATATGGAACCGCTAAACAATCGGTGTTTTGAATGTGTATTCTATGCCGAATGATATGTTATACAGTAAAAATTTATGTAGTAGAATCGCATGTGGTTGAATGATTCGTGTTTTTCCCGGAGGGCTTTGTGCGAGTGCAGCGTGCAAAAGTACATAGGACATTAAAAATTCTTGGTCTTGGCGTTGTGTGCGCATACGGCTTTTTAAAGCAGCGAAAGAATGTAAATAGAAACAACTCTCTTATATGTACAGGTTAAACCTAGACGTTTGGGACAGCGGGGAAATTCCCGATATTGTTATGCAAACATTCGGAAGAAGATCAATCCGGACGTACCAATGTTACCAACAATCGAGTCATCACCAGAACCGGAATTAACGTCGAACAAAATTCTCACGTGGGCTAACAAAACTTTTTCACAAACGTTCCAATCACTCGACGAGTTTTCTCAAGTTATGGAAAACTTGACGGATATAGTACACCACCATCAACCTCAGCCAACTCCGCAAAAGCGTGGAGTCAAAAGAAGTGGATCTAGTTGCAGTTTGGTAAATGCGATTTAATTTGATAGAGGCATCATGCATATCCATTTAATGAATAATGCATTAAATTGTTTTATGATTATTAATATATACGTAGATGTGAAACGTTACACTTAACTCTTGTTACCTGTACCAAGGTGAATGGTGCAATTGCATTAAACTAATGTAACTAAGAAGTGACACGCCATGGTCATTTATTTAATGTCAAGTTTAATCATAGTCACACGAACTTGAAGCCAAGTAAAAGGTTGAGAGTAAGGTTTCCATTGAATACTTACTAGGTTACTAGCAGTCGGAGTATTTTGTAATGCAAATTTTTTTTTTATGGTTTCAGCAAAATCATAATCAACAGCAGCCATTGGAAAAAGTCCCAATTCCAAGACTGAAAAGAGAAGATAGTTGTACTTCAGATGATCCTGAATTGCAAACTTATTTTTGGTATGCCTGCGTGAATTTTATTAATCATAATTTAGTACTTTTAGTTGTTGCATATGCATTTGTTCTAATTGTAAGTTCCAAAATGTAATACTAACTTCTTCTAGTGCTAATATGTTCAGCTTACTTATGCATGTAGGCTCCCTCAGTCGAAAATTTTAGAATCCCAGCTTCATTGATCAATTATCGACAAGGTGTAGCGTAAATGTTGCTAATCCTTGCATATTTATAAAACAATTGGTTGCTCAAGTCGAATCTTGAGATTTTGAAATACAGAAATTCGTTTTTTTAATATTTTGTGAATTGTGTAATGTAATATAAACATGGCAGGTATAGTATGGAAAAAGTATTTTTCATATTATTCCTAAAATGTATTGTAATTGTATTGAATGGCTGAATTCGTATTATTTACTTAATGTAGAATCTTACGTACTAGTCTGTACAAAATAATAATAAGCTAATCTGGTTAACTGGTATTATTTATAATACCATTCGCAAATGTCGCACGTTTACATAATTAGTATTAGTGTATCGATCAACGCACGAATCAGTGTAACTGAATCTACGCTTTCTCTATGCTTCAATATTTCTTTGCAGTGCTGCTTACAACACGTAAGAGTAGTGTTTCTTGGTCTGCTAAACAAAATCCTTAACTGCGCTTGAGTAAAATTTCCCTAATAGACCTACGTTCTTCGTAAGCATTGCAAATTAATTATTTACCCAGTATTTGGGTGTGTTTTCACGTTAGAAAAACGAATTTAGTTTAAAAGCTGATTGTATAAACCTGTATAAGGAAAATTTTCTACCATAGCTTAAACGCGACATTTTAAGAACGACATTTGTGATAAATGAAAAACAACTCACTGCGGCTTTTCTACGCTTAGACTAGATCAGATGAAAATTCCAAAATTTAATTTATGTATGGAATATATTGTACAAATCGCAGCACGGATGAGAAATGGCCGCATCTTCGCAGCCTTTTGACAAACAGCAATGCAGCGGCGCAGTTCACACCTATTCCATTCCGTCCACCGTCGGCTACCTCGACGCTGAACGGCATTTCTTCATCTGGATCCAAGAAAAAGCGTCATTTCTCGACGGCTGCTACCATGTCGCAACAGCAGCCCACAATTATTCTGCCTACAATCACGCCCAGGAGTCAATCCGTACCATTAAGTTACATTGACAGTCCTTACGGAGTCGCAGATGATGAGTACGGCGGGGACTCCGGCATTGGCTCTCTGTCTTCTACCCCCAGCAATCCGATGTTGTCCAGCGTGTCCAGTGACATTCTCAAGCCCAATGACAACTTGATGTTGATTACTCAGAATCAAGCGGATCAAATTGATGATCAGCTCCTAGGATTCGAATTCGATCCAGTTTTTGATATTGATTTTGACTTGAGTTAAGCAATTAATTACACAAATCAAAACAACCAGCTGCTAAATTACAAAAATGCAAGCGCTAGATGTATTATACATATTAATAATTACAAAAAAAACTTGTTAAGTGTAACAAGGAACAAAAAAAAGGCTTTATAAATTAACAGCACCAAAAACATGCATAATTACGTATTGTACGATCTGATTGTAAATGACAAAAAAAACGAAATAATATTACAATTAACTTCGCTCATACATTTTGTCTTACTTTTATTCCGGATTTTATGCATTTGTTATTTTTGTTACGAATTTTAAGCATTCTGTTGCATCCTCAGCATCCTGGCAAAATCGTTTTTCGCCAGGAGGACGCTCCTTTGTTTGCATGGGAAGCTCCACAAGGAAGCGTTATGCCTTTGTTCACATTTGATTCTGGGCTTCTTTCCCATTCAAAGGCCTTTGCGGTCGCTTATTAGTAATTGATCAAAATGAACATGTTTAAAATGTTTAATTAAAATGTTAAATTTTGCAAAAATTAAAAAAAACGGATTTTAGGTGTGATTTTTGTTCAGGCTTTCCCCAAAGGAAGAAGCCAAGGAGTTGGCAGAGCTGTCACGGGGCTTCCCGTGGCGCTGCCTGTCCCTCCAAAGGACCCTATCTCGAGTGGATTTATTCACTCTTCTATTTCTATGTAGAATGTAGATGATACAGTTTTTGCCTCTCGTTGGCATATTTTTCCCCCTGTTCAAATAATTCATTTGAGAGAAGCAAAAAATGTTAAGATAACCTTGACAAGACTCTCTCAGGTAGATTATATTTAGTATGCTCATTATTTATCATCTTTTTTTACAATTTTCATTAGTAATCCGGCTGTTAACAATGGGTGATGAGACAACTCCAGGTGAGATGATGGGAAATAGTTTCGTCTGTAATTTTTAATTCTCCCTTTCATTTTTGTTGGTTTGAAATTTTGATTTTGTATATGTTGACTTTTTTTTTAAATTTTCAAATGCTCAAAATTTTTAATTGTTGTTCCATCCGTAGAAATTGAGTACGAGGCCCTGGCGGCGGGGGTTAATGATGGTACGTGAAATTTTTTTGTTTTTCGCTTTTTTCTAGATTTTTGGATTGTCATTTTTATGTTTTGTTGGTAAGCTTTGGTTTTAGTTATCTTGTGTTGATTTCCATTTTTTTGTAAACGTGATCTGCTGTCAATTTACTTTTTTGGTATTTAAACTTATTCAGTGTGTTTTGAATGTAAGTACATGTGATTTGCTATAGTCATTATGAGTTTTGTTTTTCTGATTTCTATTTGACGTTTTTATAGAGGAATATTGTCGACGGCTTGGTTTTGGATTGTTTAATTGTTTATTGTTTCCTTCATTTAACATGATTTCACAAGTTTTTTCGTTCAAATACAATTTTTAAATGGTTTTCCTTTTTCGTCAATTGTTCAGTTTTCATGATGCATGAGATTTTATTGTTTTGTCTAAAATTTGCGGAAATACATATGTGTTGTCATTTTATGTTTGTCTAGAAATTTGTGTCATGTAGTCACGTCCTTATGCTGTCATATATCATGAAAGGTATGCTGGGGATTTCTGTCCCAATATCTTCTAATGCAATCTAAATATAAGCCGATGTCCTTCCAAAGGGAGGTAATTTTATAGAATTTTCCAAGATTTCGACCTCCTTTATTTTTAGTCTTGTTTCTACTTACATAGAAAGTTTTCACGTTCAAATGCGTAAATGGAACACTTTAAATTGTTTTTTTTTTGTTGCTGTCAAGAACAGTTAGTTTAGTTAGGGTATAGCTGACTTTTGAATGTATTTCAACGAAAAGTAAACATAGGCGGGACGTATTTAGATGTTTAAAAAGGCACAGATAGGTGTAATAGTAATAGTGTGAGAGAATTAATATACATATCTAATGAAGTATGAGATGAAGTATACATGTGTATCTATAATCTATATATTTCTAGACGAGGGCGTTGAGCGTAGGGAGTGACGTCAAAAAAAAGGTGTGTAGAAAAATATAATGAGAGAGGTTAAGGAGCAAAAGAGGTTGTGGTTCTAGGAGCTTTAATGACTTTTATTACTTTGGATTGGGTGGAATTCCTTTAATGTGTGCAAGTACATATTTGCTTTTCGTACACACCGATTCACAAAGACTGGAGTATAGGATCATCATAGGTGTCTTTAAAAGATGTAGCAGAGACAGCCCTTTCTTTACACTTGGTGGTACACGCGTCTGGTTTTGGTGATGTATAAATTGTCTAAACTTGGTAGGTGGAAAAATGTAGTTATGCGTATCAAAATGTGCAAAACCTCACCAGATATCACGACTATGGGCTAGGTATAATCGTATAATCGTTGAGCAATAATAACAAGTTCTCCTTGCAAAGTGAAGTATACATGAGGATTTGGAACCCTTATAACCCATGACCACATACTATGTCGGTAAATTTACTCATGTGACGTGAAAAAGGACGTGACACGGTTTCAATTCAATTTGATTTTTTTAAGTTTTGGTCTGTTTTTTTTCTTTTCTCCTATACTTTTGCTTAAGCTAATAATTTTTTGGTGGAAAACTGTTGCAGGAAGCCTTATAGTAATCGACGTACGTAATCCTGAAGAGATTGCCAGTCAGGGGAAAATCCCCGGGTCCATCAACATTCCTCGTATGCGCATGATTTTATACTTTTTGCTCTCTTTCAGACTTCACAGACTCTCATTCTCCCTTGCTCTCCCGAACCCGTTTCCCCTCAATTCCCCGAAGAGTTTTATTCTCTCCGAAAAACTACTACTACGACGCTGACTATTGCTTCGACGATGACTGCTACTACGTCGTTGAGTACTACTACGACTCTGCCTACTACGTCTACTACTACTACTACAAATTTTCAAGTTACCCGTCTCTTCTACTATCTGTACTACTCCGTAAAAAATGGTACTACTACTGATTCAAACCCTCGTCGTGTCTGGATGAACGAAACTTTGGTGCTTCCGTCATAGTTTCATCTATACTCTCCTTCATGTCTGACACCCATCCTGCTCCCGCTCTCCTTTCTTCTTCATCTAACTTTTGTAAAAGTATATATTTTTCTAGTTTTCTTATGTTATGCACCTAGCACTTTTAACAAAAGTGCTTTTAAAGAAGTGCAGAACCAAACATGTAGGAAGATCACCTCAGACATAAACGATGAAGAGATGTAGACAAGATCGGAGTCAAGTAACGAGGAAGACGATGGCTGAACAAAATACAAAAAGAAAATAGCACGACAGACGTAGAAAAAAATATAATAAACAGTTGGATGACTCGTTTATACTTATACATCATTCCCATTTTCCTTTACTTTCACAGCGTCAAACTGCTACACATTTCTTAAGCCCGTACGTAAGATCTTATGGTTAATAGTTAATAAATTGTATATTTGTACTTTTCCTGCTATGACAAAACCAAATCCTCGCAGTTCCTGAAGTACCGGATGTCTTTAAAAACCTGTCCGATGAAGAGTTCAGCCAGCGTTTTGGCTTTAGCAGGACCGACTCCACCAAGCCTCTAGTTTTCACCTGCCGTTCAGGGAGACGCGCTGAGGCTGCTATTGATAACCTTCAACCTTTGGGCCTTTCCAACCAATATCTGTTAGTCATTCTCCGATTTTATGACATTTTATACTTGTATTTTCAGCATTGCTTGTATAGACAGAATCGATGTGGGGTCAGACGCCCGAACGTTATATTTATGCAATACTTTTCTGCGCGTGGTTCACAATACGCGTCCGCCGTTTTTATAGGTTTGAACATGAGACACTTTAGTGGTATTAAATAATATTAATACTTTTAATCAGCAATGACTCAATGACCCTGACGTGACTGTCTAGTATGATTCATCCCGTGTAGTCTTCCGTCCCGTGTAACTGCCCGTAAAGCCGAAAAAGTGCAATGCTGAAATGCTTGTATGTATAGATAGATCAGCAAAATGACACGAGACGAAAGAATTTATCTGTAGTAGCAGTAGCAAATATGTTTTTTACGTTTTACGCAGCATGTGTATATGGATTACATACATATATAGTTTTATCGTAAAAGTCAGTTTACTGTGTTTTTTATTACCAATAGAATGATGCGTACACAAGGCGTAAAAAGGACTGGGAGCATAAATACCATGTAATAATACTTTTGTCTGTTTATTATTAAATTCCACAGATTATACCGTGGTAGCTGGCTGGACTGGGTAGAAAAAGGCGGCAAGATCGAGCAGTAGTGTATTTTTTGACGAGGTTAAAAAAACTACTTTAATGTTGTATAATGTATAATATGACTATACAGATGTAAAACGATCTTAATAAAAGAGTTCGTTAGTACACCATAACATACGTATAAACATGAAATGGAAGATCCCTTCACACTTCGTCCATCACCACTTCTCCGATCTGTATGAAACAGGACCAAACGTTTTTCTAAAGATAATGTTTTGTACCGGTAAAACTCATCATCTGTCAACGGATACAACTGCATGAGATCCTTGTTTTCTTTAAGACATAAGCTATGTAATGTGTTGGGAAAAGGTTATGCCTTTTGAAAATAGAAAAAATAAATATTATTCCAAGACTTATGGGATATGGGACCATACGCAGACTAGAGAAAAGACGCTGTAGAAAAAAAGTGCTAGACACATGTACGTTGTGTACATACATATTCAAACTGAAAGTGCAATGGCATCATCCAAAGCAAACTATTTATCCAATGTATAACAAGTCCATCATTCAACCATAAAAAAGCGTTCAGATGTACAGAATAATTAACATTTTTAGAATTCACAAGCCGGCATTCCTTAGACAATTTAACAATTTCACATGCGTTCCAAGACCTGTTACAGAATGGCTAGGTCAAAGCACTACACTATGTGTATGTATTATATTTACTACTTTGTATATATATATATATATGTATAAATACAGACGCCCTTACTTCACTGGCATGTACAAAATTTTTGGGACAACTGAAAAGGACAAAATCAACCGTCAACGAATGGCTAAAGTCCATCAAGATTATATAACGACGCTGGATTAGATTCACTCCAGTGTCACATTACTCAAAGTACTCAGTCAGGCACTGTCCAACCATTTAACGGTTTACTATAAAATATATATACAAGAACCATTTTTACCAATTGAAAGTGTATATACATTAGGCACGCATACGGGTCATTACACCAACGTCCCACGCCACAACATTTAGCGTTGTCGTACACATACAATTGGAACGTAATAAAATACAAGCTTATGCCCACATATGTATATCCTTTACACACAATCAACTGTCTCCTAAGTCTAAACAGGCAGACTAAAAAAAATATCTCAAGTTGCTAAAACAGAAAAAAAATTAATGTCAAACATTTGGGTAAGAAGTAACACAAGTATTCGAGTGGAATCTAAAACCTAATTACAAAATTAGCATGCGGTTTTCCGCTCTTGATAACTACCAAATATTCCACTGAAATCAAGAAACCGCTTTCGTACACCCCTAAACAAGTATCTAAAATCATTACCATGCATGTGTGCTCCCAAGCTGTGAATGGGGTCTCTTGCAAAAGGAACCGGCCAGCAGTGATAGTAGCAGTTGGTTATACAAAAGGGGTAGTTTTTAGTAGTAGTAGTAGCATGCTGCGTAATAAATCCCGAAGTTGTGAGTCCCGTTAGTAGTAGGAAAAATTAGTTAAATGTAAAACGTTGAATGCAACATTCCCTTCAGCTGAATCACGTGGTGCTACGCAGTAGAAAATATTGAGAAAATTATCAAAAAATTCTCCTACCAAAACACGTACACCACCACGGGATTACAGCTAATAGAACTGTTTCACTCCATCTTGGAAAACCAATAAAAAATTAGTAGTTGGTAGTTAAGTAAGAGTAGTCGAACTTCCTTCCTCTCATCCACTTTAATACATTTGGCACTGACCACGGCACAAAGAAGACTGGTAGAATATTCTTCATCGACGCTTATATCCATTCTTGATTCCTTTGTTGTGACCATTTCCTTTGCCTCTCTCCTTTCGTCACTTCCTTTGTCTTCTTTTTTTTCTCCCCTCATGGGTTGTTGCTCACGATGATGAGGGTCGACAGCACGCCGTTGTTTTTCTTCTTTCATCCCCAACAATTGCATGCCGCCAAAACAAACTTACATAAAAAAAACTATACGGTCAACGTCTAACAATTACCCAGCTGCCTTCACCCATTTCTACACAGCCATGAAAATTACAACGTATATATGCTTAATGTACGCGGGAACAAACTCCAGACTCTAACAAACATCAACTGGAAAATAGTATCAAAATCGGGAAATACAAAAGGTACATCAAACTCTAGTAGTGATCACCGATCAGAACTGAAACTCTATATAGAAGAATACAAAAACCACAAAAAATTTCAAAGGGAATTCAAACCAAACAAAATTGCCCACAACGGCTTTAAACCATTCTCAAAAAGTACAACACACTCACCCAAAGTATGAAAAAAAAATGTAAGAAAAACATGACAAAATAAAATATGAACCTAATCACTTACATATACATTTCCATATACCAACTAATAATGTCTATAACTTCCGCAGCTTGCTCCCAAATCCCTCGTTATACTATAGACTCCATCCCCTCCAATATTACGCACTGTCCCGGTACAAAGTCAGGGAAAAAAGTCCCATAGAAAAATGTGCCAAAAATACTACTAAAGAGGTTGATAACTTCAGATGTTGGAGCCGTCTGACTCTTCCTTTTTTTCCTCTCTCTCCCCCCGAATATCTTCTTTTAAAGATGACGAAAAAATCAGACGAAGAAGGAAGCTTTGAAGAGAAAAAAAACTCCTCGATTTCCGCTGACTCACACTTTGAAATTCTATATATATAGGTAGAAAAATATCTCCAACCTCCTCGTCTTCTTCCATCTTCTTCAATTCCATGATGTAAAATGAAATCCTCGGCCAAGGTAACTCGAACTGTGATATATTCCCTACAATATCCAAGGATTCATGACACCCAAAAAAATGAACCAGAAAAAAGCGATGAACCCCCAAAAAATATTATCCCCCAGAAAAAAAAATTATGAAAAAAAAACGTCACCCCGTCGAAAAATCCCTGGACAAGTAAGAAAATTTTACAATAAATCAGCAGTCAGAGTTCCCTGGTCGAAAATTTCCCTGGATCCGCACGATGATTATTTCTTAGTAAAGAGAGAAAGGAGAGGCAAAAAGGAAAGGAAAAGGAGAAAAAAGGAAGGAAAAGTGAGGATTTTCAACGGAAAATGGGGATATTGCCGAGGAGTGAAAATGTGGACGATGTGAACGAGACACTTGGTACGAGGCGAATGATAGAATTGTTTTGTTGTTATTCTACTATTCAATGGTCCAACAACGCGTCCTTTTCCCTCTCTCCCATTGGCTCCCATCCTCTCTCGGAGAGAGAGAGAGAGAGCGAAAGAGAGTGAGAGAGAGCCAAGAGAGAGAGAGAGCGCAAAAGAGAGAGAGAGAGAGAGTGCGCCTTTCCCCTATACCACTCTATAGCCATGCCAGATGCTTCGTCCTTTTTTTTGTTCTTTCCTATTCCTATTCCTATCTCTCTCGCTCTCTCTCTCTCTCTCTCTCTCCTCTTCCTCTGTCTCTCTCTCTTGCTCTCCTCCGTCTCTCTCTGGCTTACTCACTCCGTCTTTGTGCATGAGCCCGGTCTTTTTTTCCCTTCTCTCTCTCTCTGTCTTTCTGGTCCCTTTTTACTAGATATTTTACTACTACAACTCCCCCTTCATTTCCATGGGAGTAACATACTTTTTGGGGGGTCCGACTCTTGTGTGTTAGCGTAAGGCCATGGCATCTCTCACAAGCCCCGAGATCTTCGTCTCTCTCTCTCTCTCTCTTTCTCTCTCTTTTTGTCTCTCTCTTTTTGTCTCTCTCTCTCTCTCTCTCTCTCTCTTTCTCTCTCTTTTTCTCTCTCTCTCTCTCTCTTCGGTCTCTCTCGGCTTTTTCTACGTTTCTACTACCATCCCTTGCTACTCCCTTTGCTCTCTCTTTCATGGAACAAGACCTTCCTTTTTTGCTGCTTCCCTCGGTACGCAACGTATACAAGGGGTTTTTGGTCCAGTGTTTCAAAATGCATATGGCAAAGGGCGAGAGAGCGAGGATGGCAGGGGTACTGGAAGCTTGCGAGAGATGAGAGAGAGAGAGCGAGAGATAGAGAGAAGAAAGAGAGAGAGCGAGAGAGAAAGGAATATGCATGGGATTTTGACGAGCGGGAAGACAGAGATGAAGGAAGGAGTCAAAAGGAAAACGAGACAGAGAGAAATAGAGAGTGAGAAAAAGGGAGAGAAAGAGA
>JAQGBT010006091.1:0-13140 GCA_034698585.1 Disparrhopalites patrizii
CTCTTGATCTTTCTCTCTCTTGCTTGCTCTTTCTCTCTCTTTCTCTCTTGATCTTTCTCTCTCTTGCTTGCTCTTTCTCTCTCTTTCTCTCTTGATCTTTCTCTCTCTTGCTTGCTCTTTCCCTCTCATTCTGTCTCTGTTTCAGTCTCTCTTTTCCTCTCTATTTTTCTCCCACTTCATTCTAGTTCTATCTTCCCCACCTTCCCCCCAGCAATTATGACCACGTTGAAAAATTAAAACATTGTATATATACATATATAAAAATATTACACTTTCCGGCTACAGACGCCTCCTCTGGTCTTGGGGCATTCTCACAAATTCCTGGCGGTGGATAGATTGAAAGGTGCTAATAATTTCTGGGACCAACTTCCCCATAATTTTCATTCACCGTTGCCTGAAAAAGAAATGTAGTGAGACAAATTACTCTATATTCATTTTGTAGTCCCTCTAATATTCCCTTTGAGCTGTCTATATTTTCCTCCCCAAAAACATTTTTGTAATCGTTTAGCCTCCCAACATATATTTTTTTCCATTTCAA
This sequence comes from Disparrhopalites patrizii, assembly GCA_034698585.1. Taxonomy (NCBI): domain Eukaryota; kingdom Metazoa; phylum Arthropoda; class Collembola; order Symphypleona; family Sminthuridae; genus Disparrhopalites; species Disparrhopalites patrizii. The sequence goes on from JAQGBT010006091.1 coordinate 539, forward strand.
TGACACTCATTTGTTTTTTCCAGTTTCTTCCACGAAACATTACAATCACTTCCATCCAGCACGAGCGCGACGAGACCCCCCGGTATTTTGATCTAGCATTAAAGAATTTTGTGTTTCGGAGTTTTAAATATACATAGGTATACTAAAACGTATATTACATATGAATGTCAAGGGTCCTGTAGACGTATATAAAATTTCTAAAAAAAATGGATTGCGTTCCATTTTTTGGAGGATGATGCTCCTGTCACTGTTTTCCAGAGACAATTACAGTTGTTTATACGTACAAATGCATACATACGGGAGTCGATGAAGCCCTACATTGTTAGGGAGCAACGAGAAAGAATGTAAACAAATTAAATTCCAAAAACAACTCATACGACTCACATACGATTGTTGTATGTGAATCCTCCCTTATAACCCTTTACCTACATGCATTTCCCCCCTTAAATATATGCAAGACTCAGCATCTCTTCAAGCAGGCGTCTCCTTGTACTCTCTTTGTTTGCGTGGCGGTGATGTGAGGCCGGCCTTTTTTTCATGTTTTTCCATGAATACAATGAGCTTTTTTTTTTTATATACTTGTGCTTCTCCACCAGAAAAAAAAACAGAAGAACACAGATGAAATACTTTGAGGAATGTTCCCACCTTTCAATGTTTTCTTCCGAAACTTTTTACGACCGTCGTCTTTCCACTGTGTAACAGTAACATTTTTTTTTGTCTAGGGAGCAAAACAGCAATAGTGTGGTGATAATAATAGTGATAATAATGGCGGACCAGTCACACACTCTGGAGTTTTACATCTCCTTGTGTATACTCCAATAGAAAAATACTAGTATGTACGCCAGGGTATCTTATTTATAGGACGGTGTAATTTCCTAAGGGATGGAGGATGAGTTTTTTTGAAGGAGAAAAAGTCCACATGCTCCCTGTACTGTCATTGTTCCACATCATCATCATTATTATCATCATCTGACGAAGACATTCACGGAGGAAAAAAAGGATTCTAGCTCTCCAGAAGAACCTGTAAAATAAAGGTGAAAAAAAAGAAGAAAGAGAAGAGTGAGAGAGATGGAGAGGGACAAAGAGATAAAAGGTCCCAAAGAAATTTAGAATCCGGAATTTCTTTGAGATCCTTATTATTATTGTCGTCATCTTCTAAAAGGAGAACTAAAACACTTGAATATGCATGTTACATAGACGAAGATCTATTACGTACATATTTATACACATAACCTCTATACTCTTTACCTTCCTGTGCTTCCAGCCATGACACAGCGTCTGAAATGTATGCTGTTGTTCTTGGATGAAGAAAAAAATGTTCCTACCCCATATAATTTCATTACTATGTACCTCCCGATTCTCGGCATTTCCTTTTTTCTTTTTGACCGTCTGACACAAGTATAAAAATAAAGAGGGTATATAAAAGTGGGGAAAGTGTCCATGGAAAAGGGTTGAGAGGATTTTTAGCTGATGAAGTAATAACCATAGTGCTGATAATAATAAAAAAAAAACAACACATTTCGTATGGTACGAGCACATACCAAAGCGTGTAATAATAAGAATATAATCCTTGACGAAGGATATTCACCCCCCTCTGGAAATTTCACAGGGAATTTATTATTTTTAAAGAGTAAAACAGTAATAAAGTTTGTATTAATTGCATTTTTTTTTGCAATTCCAAAAAATAACTAATATTACATGAACTCACATATAGAATGTATCTATAAATATATGGTGATACATCTGTACATTCACCCTTCATATGCGTGCTTGCATTTAATTTTCATCTGAAAATTCACGCCTTATGAGAACTTGTTCGGGGTAGATTCCCTCGTCGATAAGTATCAAGATTTTTTTTTCCAATGGAATACATAGTGTGAAAAAGGGAAAACATTGCCACTAGTAAAACATGCACGTGTGCTCTCTCCCCGTATGTATGCAAATATAATAAAGAGAATCATGCTGGATTTTTGATGGAGAAAAAGAAAGCCTGAAGGAAAGAGGGGGAGAGGATGAAAGGATACGGAAAGAGGGCAAGGGACAGAAAATAAAAAAGTAAAAATTGAATCAGTATCTCCCCATCTTTTGTTCTCACCAAGTAAATCAGGAGGTTTTTTTTATGAGGGAAATGCATTAAAAAGTGACGGCGAGTGATATACTGGAGAGTTTAATGGCCCTTAATACATGCGTATGTACTTTGACGGGGTTGGAAGCAGGGCAGAGCGGAGAGAATCCTGTAAATAGGAAGACAAGGATTAAAAAATATTGGATTTAGAACCCGCTGAAAATATTTAGGGACGGATACTTGCACTAATATGTGTAAGCAAAGAGATTTTAATACCTACCAGAAAAATATTTGCAAGTACTATGTTAAGTGAAGCAGCTGGAACTTGTTGGGAGGTATGAACGGGAATACTATATGAGATATGGCAATGGCGATGAAATGTGTCCGGTTTCCTCTTCAAAACTTCCTTTTCATCTCTCCAAAAGGAAGTTTTGCATCTGGTTTTTTAAAGGCTTTCATCGTCAACGTCATTTTCACTTCGTGTGTGAGTGTAGAGATGCTTTGAGAATTCAAAGCACATGGTGGGAGGACGCCTTGTCTCTCTCTTTCTTTCTCCCATTCATTCTCTCTCTTTTTTCTCTCGCTTCCCGGTTTTATTTTTATCTCTCTCTTTCTGTCTCCCTTTCTCTTTCTTTCTCTCTCTCTCCTTGTCTCTCTTTATGTCTCCCTTTCTCTCTCTTTCTCTCCCTCCTTCTGTCTCCCTTGCTCTCTCTCTCTTTCTCTCTCTCCTTCTGTTTCTCTTTCTGTCTCCATTTCTTTCCCTTTCTCCCCCTTTCTATCTCTCTTTCTCTCTCCCTTTCACTCTCCCATTCTCTATCTTAATTTTTTGGTCTCTCTCTTTCTCTATCGGTTTCTCTCCGTCTCTTTCCCTCTTTCTTTCTCTCTTTCCTTCCCGTTTTATTTCTCTCTCTCGCTTTATGCCTCTCTCTGTTTCTGTTTTTATTTTTCTCATTCTCTCTCCCTTTGTTTCTCCTTTTTACTCTCTCTCTCTCTCTCTCTCTCTCTTTATGTCAGGAATTGAATTAAGAAATAATGTGTACACCACATTGAAAAATGTACCGTAGTACAATTGTGCTGGCTCCATTTCAATGGGCGAAAGAGTCTTCTTCCGCCTGGAAATACCATATAGGAGTAACAATTATAATTTTTCTCCTACTTGTTCTTCCTCTGTCTCTATATCCCTACGAGTCTCTCCCTCTGTCCCTCTCCTATAGTAGTATGTTTTCTCACAGCCCCCAATGTCTTACTTCCTTCCTTTCCCATAAACGCCGACAAGGTTCCTCGGTGGAAGTCCTATGGAGAGAATAGTAATATATTTATTAGGGAATGATTTTTTCATTTTGACAACTGAGGATATATTCCTGGTTGTGAGGGTGTTTGGTATAGTATCCTGATGGTATATAAAAAGGACAGATATTCTAGGCCTAATCCTACCATAGGACACAGGATGTTCTTCCGGAGGAAATATATTGACCTAACCCTAGACAATATTTTTATGAATGAAAAGAAAATGTGGGTAATTGAATGAAGGAGAGCACTTTTTTTTTCTAGGAGGGGTATTTTTTGATATTTTTAGTAACGGTAAAAAAAAAACCTCATACATTTTAGTGAGAGATAACTCTAACGGATGTGTGTAGCATTTTTGTGGGGATATTCCTTTAAGATGGTACATACCAGGTTAAAAAAGGGGCCTGAGGTACTGAAAGTGTGGAAGGGAAAGGAGAGATTTTTAAAAAAGAACTGGAGAGAGATGGAAAGAGAGTATGAATGAAACCATATGACACACACGTCAACTACCCGCATATGTCATCATTCCTGTCACACCTCTCCGTTTTTCCCCCTTAATGTGTATTACACCAAAGAAAATAAATGCTTTTTCTATAACTTCCCCCCTTTGGCATTGATGGAACCGGATGGTGAAAACCCGGGTCTGCCCCATCTGTCAAAAAATTGCTCCCTGTTCAAAAGTAAATGGCCGTGTGCATGGGAAAAACATTAAATTATGCTTCAGAGTTCCTCAACGGAGTCGTTTTTTTAAATTTCAAAGTTAACCATAATTTGTTTTTTATAGACATACTGATTTTCCCGCAAAGTCTACAGCTTCCCCCTTTTCTGGCATCAGTGTACCCAAACATACTAAAATGTTAGCAGATCACCGCAAATCAAATAAAACAGCATACGTTCAAACGTTTAAATTTAAAAATCAAAAGTCGGCATTTACAAAAAATTTAACTTACTTTAAATTTAATCGTCACTAATTAATTGAGCACTCCCCATGCACTACTTGTAAGTTATCTTTATAATAATGATTTTCGGATATTTGACAATTTTGCTGTATCCCGAAAAACTTTAAAGTAGTGGTCGCATTTTTTTGTAGTACGCATTTTTGTATTATATACACAGTTGTACAGGATCGAACCTCAAAAAATATGGTAATACCAAGTTTAAACTGAAATAGCGACGTATTGAGTATCATTTGAGGTTTGAAATTGCCTGAAAATTTTCTTATCAATCATGGATTCATAACAAAAAGTCCGACATTTTGAACTTAAACCTTCTCACACCTGGAAATTATCGGGTGAGGTATCGATCTTAAATACCAATAAAAAGACTGTCCACTTCACATCCAAACTCAGGCACTCGGGGAAAAATCCGTCAGATAACAAAAATTCTGTGCACAATAAAGTATAGTTGTCAGCATTAAAAATGGTATTATTATAAACATGGGAAAACTTTGTTTTGGAAGACTTGAATGATTTGGTCGAAGATGAGCGGAAGCCCTCTGTGAGGTGGAGGTGAAACCACATGGACTCACCTGAGGCTAGTGGTGAAGGGAAAAAAAAGATAATGAAGCTCTTATCTGTACCTCCTGAAGCAGTTGCTCAGGTGAAGAACTCACCTGAGAGTCCTCTTGCCTCCTGCGTAGACAGAAGGTTCAGAAGAGAAGTGAGATCCTCGGTTACCACCAAAATCTGAAGAGGTCTTCCCAAGCTCTTCTTTCAATTACCTGAGTAGGACATCATATTACCTTTTATGGCTGACATATAGATGTACAATAATTCTTCCCCTCCAAAAAAAAGATTGTTTACTTACAATAATCCCCTTTTTTTGTCAGTGTTTTCCTCTGACGCGTTCCTTTCCTGGTAGAGCCTCCGGTTCACAGGTAGCACTTGTGCATTCAAGTGAGGGGACGTGTGTAGGTTTCCTAGAAATTTTCTGACGAACGAATCTAATATGGTGACAATTTGTGAGTTGTAATATGTACGGCAACATCCAACGGATTGGATTCTACGCATGTTTTGTATGCATCTATCTACTATCACTTCATACTATCGTCACATGGACTTTCACATGATCCAAATATTGACTATTGTTTGAAACCTAAAAAAAGAAAACAAATACAAAATTCGAGGATATATATGTATTTGTATACCTTTTATTTGACTGACACGCAAGCAAAAAAAAACTAGAGAAGTTCAAGATAAGAGTCAAGAGGACTGTGATAGTTTATATTATGTATAGTGGACTTTATTTGTAATACAAGACAAAATCCAAAACAATTTTATTTGGTTAGGTCAAAGCATGGGGACAAAGGGCCGTTTTTGGGGGGATAGTCAATTGTATTTCCTTCAAATTCGTAATTATCGCAGTTGAAGCATTTGAACATTGGTTTTAATTGTGTCATCGTAGTAGTAGTAGTAGGAGTAATGCGGAGGCAATAAAAAAAGGGAGATGGAAAAAACATTATTTAATTACCACACGTTAACACACATTCTCTGACAACATAAATCTCTCCCTCACTCTCATCTTTCTCTGGAAGAATTGAGTAATTACGGCTTATCAGGGAAGCGTGTTAAGTTAAAACGCCAGCAAATATCGACGATTATGTACGACCATTTTTTCTCCTCTAATAGTTCTCTCTTTCTCTTTCTCTCTGTCTCTTTCTATTTCTTTCTCTTCCTCTTTTTCTTTGATTTTTCTCCCTTTCCCTTCCACATCTCTTTCCTCTCCCTTTTTCGTCCTCCTCCTCTTCCTCCTTCCTGAATGTGGATTTCTCTCTGTCTCTCCCTCTCCCTTTACATTTTTGCTCTCTAATTTGAATTTCCATCCCTCGTATTATCCCTGTCTCTCCCTTCTATCTATCCTAATCTCTCTCCTCGTTCTCTCTAAAAACAAGGACTCTTATCAGCTCGCGCGGAGATTTTTTTTTAAAATTTGAAGTGTTCCTTTCCCGATAATCTTGTGCGTTTTCAGCTGATTTTAATGCACATGTATATACATATATAGATATACATATGCGCTTTTATAAGTATGAGTAGCACTTGACCTGACAGAAAAGGGAGACGGAGAAGGATGAAATATAATGTTTTTTTTCTGCAACAACACATTTTCAACCGTCCCTGATTCTTCTTGTTTATTCTGGGACTGTGGAGACAAACTGGAGGCAAAGGAGTGCCTTGTGGTTAAAAAATATTGCATTGTTATTGCGTATCTTCTCATTTGCTATTTAGCTGCTGCACTCTCACAATTGACTCTCCCACAAAAGACCATGTGCTTTTTGGTGGAGACTAGTAAAAAAAAATTAATGTGCAGATTAATTTACACATCTCAGAGATCATTTGAGAAATTTGAGTTTGACAGCTAAAAGTCTAAAAGTGAGACGGGTAAATTTTCCCGCTCTCATCTCTCTCTCTTTTAGGATCTCCATTTTCATCTCTCTCTCTCTCTCGCTCTCTCTCCTTTGCCCTTTTTTTAGTCACACTAAAATTAATGTCTATGATAATGCTGACACCAAATGGCAAAAGCATTTCTTTTGCAGAGACAATTTATGGATGGGGGCAACCAATTTTTTTTTCAATGACTTTTTTTTTTGCTTACTTCTCCTTCTCCGTCATAACCTTCTCTTATCCCCTTTTCCCCACTTCTCCCTAGCACCAACCGTGTCTTTGTAGGGATTTCTTTTTTGACGAAGTTTTTTTTAAACGATTATAATTTTTTGGTAACTCTAGTAGTCCAGTACGAGACAGTTACCATAATAATAATAATAAAAATAATAAACCATGTAAATAGTCTTGTTTGACAAGGCAAATGTTAGTTCTGCAAGATTGTTATTGGGTATCTTATACATATGTATGTACGTACACGTCACATATGGATTTGAAGGCCCGAAAATGATACGACATTCTAGTAACTACGAGTCCCTTTGCAATCTACAGTAAATCACACAGTTGAAAGAGCCATGATTTTTTCTTCTTCTTTACTGGTACATTACCAGGAGCACCTCGTGTAGTAGCCCGAAATTGAAAACGTAATAGTAATTGAAGTAGAAGAAGTAGCAGTAGTAACTTTTCGGTGGAAGTAACCTGAGCCTTGTTGAAGAGCAAAAACAAAAAAAAAAAAAAAGGAAAGAAAAAAAAACTAGTGATTACGACCAATGTTGTTGATGGATCCCAAGAGGAAAATAATCAAAGTTTGTACACACAATAGACAAACCACTACTATCAACATGTTACAGAGAGTACATAGACAATTACCATTCCTCCTGTACTTGTGCTATCCGACCAACCATTTGACTTGTAGTAACTGCCACCACAAATATACAACCTAAATTTTTTCCAATATATAATACTCTTCTTTCTGGTGTCTTGAGTGGAAAAAATAGTGGTACACACAGCCCAGTTGGTGGAAAGTTGGTCGAAACGAATGACACTTTGTTGTTTTTCTCCCACTATTTGCCTCCCTTGTGCGTGTCTCTCTCTCCCATTGAATCATTCGCTATTTACAAGACTGTGTTATTGCTAATTATTATTGGTTTTAAAAAAAAACTACTGGGTCTCCACAGCCTCTGGTGAAGACAGGAGGGTACACGTGTGAGGATACTAATTCCAAAACAAAAGAAATATAAATAATTACTGCTCGGACGGCAGAAAACAAAGTGTAAGAAAAAGTGCGTGTGCTCATTGTTATACATTTCTCCCTCCTTTCACTCCAACGAATGGAATCTGGAGAAAACTAGGCTCTCATTGGATCTTGTTTTTGGTGTGTAAATATAGTCAACAAATGTATTTTAATGGGTAAGTGTATCTCCAATTGTTGGAGGAAATATTCCTTTCTAAATAAATCTGTTTTTTTTTTCGAGTACCTCAGTGATCAGAAGAAGCTATGATTTAAAAAAAAAGTAGGGATGAACTGAACTTGTGCAAGGGGTGAGAAGTGAGGAAGTGCGTGGATGCAGAGGGTGTATAAATGTACATAAGTGCCTATGTATTTACATGGCGGGTCCATGTTTTTTTTAACACAGAGTATTTGGTGGGAACTTTGTATCATCTTGTAATTGATATAGAGGGATGGTTGAATTCGTCGTGATTACACCATAGGCGCGTAGCAAATGATGATAAGGCTTCAGGAATTTTTGTGGGATGAGAAGGAGGTGAGAGAAAGCACGGGAATTTTGTTTTTTATTTGGGAGGATGTTGATATTTTGATAAAATACGTTCCGTGGAAAAATATCCTTGTGTATTAAGACAGGAGAAATACATGTATTATCTCTTCCATTAAATTGTTTGTAATACTAGTTGGGATGGACTACAAAAAAATGTAGGGGAAAGAGTTGAGTGGGCAGTTCCTGTATGCATTTATGGAAAGAATGTTATAGAGGAAGAGAGAGAGAGACAGCGAGAGAGAGAGAGAGAGAGAGAGAGGCGATCAGAATAGAATGAAGAGACAGCAGAGAGGAAAAGTACAAGAGGCAATATAGCGACAAGGAAATCCAAGGGAAAGACGGCGACACAGCAAAAGGGAACGTGGATACAAACATGAGATAGTGCGAGAGACTTTGAAGGGAGAAGAAGATTTGAAGGGCGGGAGAAATTCTTATAGAGGAGAGTGAGGACAAGTTTTGGAGACTAGTGCAAAGGAATTAAAAGAGAGGCGGGAGATTTAAAAAAAATAACAGCAGGATAGAGACATTAAAAAGAGAAGCGCGGGAGAGAAAATGAACCAGAAGAGAGAAAAAACTAAGCAGAGAAAACCCAGGAGGAAAATACGAACAATTAGAAGAGCGGGAGGTCAAGCATTAAAGAGAGAAGAGAGAGGAAACATTAAACAGAGAAGCGAGTGACAGGAAAATTAAATAGACAAGAGAGAATAAAAATTAAATATCCAAGAGAGACGAAAAACTCAATAGATCAGAGAGAAGAAAAATTAAATAGACAAGGGTGACGAAAAATTCAACAGATTAGAGAGAAGAAAAATTAAACAGAAGAGAAAGAGAGAGGACGATTTAAAGAGTGAGAGAAAATTGGCAAAGAATGAACAAAGAGAGAATGTGAGAGAGAGGAAAATAAAAGAGAGAGCAGAGAGACGAAAATTGAAAGAGAAGGAGTAAGACCTGCAGACAAAGTTGTGCTGAATCTCGCTCTCTCCAACTCACGAAAAAGAAATCTGGAGCCACTGGATAGAAGTCATGGGATAGCGAGAGAGAGAGAGAGACGAAGAGAAATGCAGAGAGAAACGCAACAGGTTGCGGCGTATGTACGAAAAAAGAAAGGAAAAGTTGTGGTTGAAATAGCGAAGATATCGATATTTCAAGTGGTATTACATAGTTGAAAAATAGAATCAGGAGTATATATTTATGGCTGGTCACCTGTTGCTTCTTCTTTATCTTACACCGTCTTTCTCTCTGTCTTGTTACCAATTGGGACTCCACGTAAAGGACGGAGGAAGCCCAAGAGCTTTCCTTGGAGACTCATAGTGAGAGAGAGAGAGAGAGAGAGAGAGAAAGAAGACAGAGGTGACTGCAAGCAGAGGAACAAGTTATACAGCAATAAAGAAATGCCGCGAAAGAAGTAAATGACTGTAGCCAATGAGGTGCATTTACATTCAGTTCGCAAATTCATTACATATTGTTTTTTTTTATCTTCGTCGTTTGAACTTTTGCGACGGTTCGGAGGAGGATGAAATTTAGATGTTTTCACTTCTTTTCTCATCCCCTTTTTTCTTTGCCACCCATTATCTTTCTCCGGTCATCTCTCTCCCCCCTCTCCCCCTCTCTCTCTTTGGTTTTTTTTGACCGGTAACCATCACGTATTTACCTGGTTTAATAGTCTAGGGTGTAATACCAAGGTAAATATTATTTGTCTCTCTCTCTCACCCGGTTTTGGGGTATAATAATATTTTTTTTGGGAAACACACGAGTTTTAACAAAAGAAACTCATTCCTTTTTTTACCCCTTTCTGTGAAATCTGACCACTTCGAAATTAAGATTCCATAGGTAAATTGAGGGAAAAGGTGAAAGAGAGACGGAGAAAGAAAAAAAATCTTAAGAGAAATGCACTTCATAATGAATTGCAAAGTTTAACAAATGCCTGCTAGATTACTATATTACTCCATTATATGATTATTGATGCGGATGTATTTTTTCTCTAATTATTTCACAATCTTCCTCCAAAAATTGGAATGATTTTCCCCTCTGACCACGTACGTTTAGAGATAGATTTCCCCCCCCCCCAAAAATTGCTCATGTCCATATGTACGTGCCCACTTTAATTCCATTGAAAAAAAAGGAGAGGAAGAGATCTTTTCATACAAATATAAAAGGAAAACTGTCTTTACAAGTATTTGCTAGAACTCTCATCTTCCAAAAAAGAACGTTTTTGATGACTTTACAAGTTTAAAGAAAAAATGATCTTTGAACTTGAGTCAATTATTTTTATGTCACTGTAATAATCATATTGCATTAGTTATTGACTCTGTGACTGTATGAACTGTAGGGATAAAAAAAATTGTTCTTCGACCTTCCCTTTCCCCCTATAATATCAGCTCAAATCTCCCCAAAAAAAAGAAGATTCTCTTTTGGAGCCTCAGGAGGAAGGGAAGGTAGGGAAAGAAGAGTAATGTAGAAAAATGAGGTAAATGTCAAAATAATTGATGTGGGGGCAGACATAAAGCTATTAGTATTAGTTCCTCCCTCCCCACTCATTTCAGGAGAGAGAAAAAAAAGGTTTATGGGGGATAAGATTTTCATTCTCCAATGTCATTATGCTAAAAAAAAAAAATTATTACAAAAATTGAAAATGATTGGATGATGATGGAAAATGGTGACCGGAAAAATTGCTCAATTTATTTCTCCTCCCTCTTTATATGCTTTTTTCCCTCTATTTTCTTTCCACTATGTTAACAATTATACTTTTATATCTCTGTTTGAACTAGTATATAATAGAGGGACCAATTTGGAATGAAGTAGTTAGGAGAAGGCACTTCTGTGCTCCCAGCCAATACAAAGAATTTCGAGAGAGGGAGAAAGAGAGAGAGAGAGAGAGAAGAATTTATTGAGATTACACAAAAGAGTAGGAGACGGATCTAGATCATTTTTTTTTATTAAACCTGATATTGAATGGAATTGATATGTTGTCCTACAGCTATATTTTCTCAATACCTGCCTTTTCCTCATCCTTTGCTAGTACTTATAACTTTGTTCAGTTTCACGGACACAAGGTCGTTCATCCTGTATCTTTGCTGTATAAATGCCCACTCAAAGGATGTGGCAATGAAGTCCCTGAAAAAATTTGATCTTTTTCTGTCAAAGATAAATTCTTCCTCCGTTTCCCCCCTCCTTCACTTCATTTCTGTACACATTTTGGTACAATTGACCTAAAGGCATTAGAAAAACTAGGAGAGTTTCTCAAGGAATTTGTCGGGATTCTTGAGTTTCCAAAAAAAAAAAAAAAAAATCCCGCGCCTTTATTTTATACTCATCATTTGTACGCAATTCTGCAGGAAGAGGGTGGTAATCAAAGGGTATAAAGCACAAGTAGTTAAAAAGGTGGGAGACGAAGGGCAAGGAAAGAATTTTTTAGCCAATAACTCACCTCTTAGATTTGTAGTTTCAGTGCTACTGATTATACACATTTTAGCCAACATAGTTATTCCAACCTGACATATGCATAGTGGCAGTTTAAAATAAATTATAAGTTTGCGGATGAGTTTAGCCATTTAAATTCCTCCGTGTAATTCATTACACTTAAGTGTTCCTCGGCTTGTTCTGTTTTTTAATGACTTGGGTAAAAAAAACAATTCTTATATAGATACACCTACAGCACATTCTTTGAAGGGAGACTTGTTGCAACATCCACATGCTCCACATTGTTATACAAACGCACACACACACACACTTCAATAAGTCTTTTCAACCTGTTTTACCTCATCTTTCTCTCTCTCTCTCTCTCTCTCTGCTTAAATCTCTCCCTTTTTAAAAGTCTCCAAGATCAGCTGCGGCTCTTTTTTTTCTCGTAGCGTTATCCATCTTTTATTGCTCCCATGGAAACTCTCTCCTTCTGTCTCCTTCTGTCTCCTTTTCTCTCTCATCAACCACTCTCTCCTTTCTGTATTTTTTTCTCTCATTCGTCTCTGCCTTTCTCTCTCTCCTTCTCTCTGTTTCTCTCTCTCCTTCTCTCTGTTTCTCTCTCTCTCCTTCTCTCTGTTTCTCTCTCTCTCCTTCTCTCTGTTTCTCTCTCTCTCCTTCTCTCTGTTTCTCTCT
>JAQGBT010006092.1:0-13140 GCA_034698585.1 Disparrhopalites patrizii
GGGGGAGTGCCGGGATGCTCGTCATGTGGGCGGGGGTGGGGGTGAGGGCGGAGGTGGACACGGGGAAGTTGAGAGGCAGGGAAGACACGGGGATGGGGATGGTGGGGCCGAAGGGCGAGAGGGAGGACAAGGAGGAGAAGGCATGGTGGAGGGCGGGGTGGTGATGATGACTGGAGGGCGACACTGACGACTGGCTCGACGGCGGCGGCGGAGGGCTGTTCGTCCCCAAACTCAACTCCGAGTCGGAGGCATCCGAAGGGGCGGGTGACCTCGGAGGACTCCCATCCTGACCGTCATCCGTGTCCGTCGACTCCGGCCTCTTCCCACTCAGTCCCATGTGATGTTGTAATCTCCTATGGAAATCCGGGGAGAAGGACATCACCAAAAAAAAGAGAAAGAAAGATATGCATCATCAGTATTATTTTCTCCATTTGTTTTCCATACGGAAGCCTCATAAGAGCAACGCTCTAACAATATGGGGAGGGAAAGGGAAATTGGGACAGGATGCAAATTGTATCATCAAAATCTCGGACAGGGACTTTGTAAATCCCAAAGGAGATCTCCGACAGATTACTCACAGTCTATTAATATTCCATTAATTTGTCATCCGTTCCCGCAAGCAACAATAAATTTACTATTACAGCCATACTTTTACACAGTTTACTTCTACACATGAGAGGGAAACGAGTGCGAGGGAAAAATATTATGGAGAGAGAAATAGAGAGAAAAAGTGAGGGGAAGAGAGAGAGATCCTGGACGACAACCTAACATTTAGTTGGAATGTTTGAAGTTGGACTCATCCCCCGGCCTGGATCCTCTCTCAGTCCTCCTAATCTCTCCCTCTCCGTATCCCTCACAAGGGATGTATCCGAATATCCCCATACAATAGCACACGGTCGTCAAACTCTCGAAAAAAAGATTTCCCCCATTGAGCAGACCATAAGTGACAACAATAACAAAAGACCTGGCCGATTTAACATATTGAGAGAGTGGATAATATACTGCCACTACCACTACCTTCCTCCCTGATATTTGATCCGAGTCTCTTTTTTTTTCAACAACTTTCAACAGTCAACAAGGGAGAGGGAGAGAGAAAGAGAGAAGGACAGGATATTTTATTCTTGTATTATTCTCACTCGCTACTACCAACCATATTCCTTCCTTTCCACGTACATATCCATAAGCATAAGCCGAGGATGACGACAGCAGCGAGTGTTTGTGTGTGTGAATTAAACCCATAGCCTTCATCATATAACAACAAGCCACGGCACATTCCCTTCCGTTTCATCTGTTGTGTAAAACTTTTGCTCCAAAAGTATTATCTGAAACCTATCATCCTCCCATTAGATTATGTTACCAACATTTTTCATTCCCATCCCTTCTCACTCACACACACTCTCTGTCTCGCTCTCTCTCTCTCTCTCTCTCTCTCCGTTTTTCTCTCTCATTGTCTCTCCGACTCGAAAAACGTGGCACCCAGCCAAACTCATTATTAATCGAAATCCAAAGTTCTTACCCAAAATGAAATGCCAAAATACTACGTTTAAGTTCCTTGCTTTAAAACAAAACAAAAAACACTAGTCAAATCGTGTCATTTTAATTGCACACAAGCCAAACCATTATGTGTTGGACAGTAACCAAAGAGTCCGGAAGATTCCAGTGAAAGTTTCATATCTCATTATGGGAAATGCACGCATGTTTTAGTTTAACTGGAAGAAAAAAAGCACTAAAGTATGCCAGAAAATACTCGTATCATTCCCCATAATTTAGTTAATAATAAGATGTAGAATTCCCTTCATTTCACGCCTACACATTCCATCCATTTATTGCTCTGAATACATGAAATAGGGAGCTCACGAAATTCCTGAGGTGACGACACATCTCTATGAGGTGAGACCATCCTCTCCCCCCCCCACAACCATGTACGACTGGTAATAATATGTCCATGCCAAGTTGGCAGACATATTCGTATGAGATTGTACCCTATCAAAAAAAAAACCATGCATGGGCGAAGGTGCAGAAACAATCCCAGAAAGCAGATATATTTCCATTCACGTTTAACGACTGCTTTAAACAGAAAAAAAAGTGTCCATCACACAACAAAAGAGTGCTTTCTCATTTCCCGTCCAACAAAAGTCTGCGTTCTACATGTATAATGCATGTTTATAATTATAACTAGAACACATAGACCACATAATTCTTGGTGTCCACACATTGTTAAGGGGAAACACGGCGTCCTTACCCAAAAAAAGCTTGCAAAATCCCAATTATTCAAACTTTTCCCTAAAAAGTTGTTACAATCTGTAAATTGTAACAACGTACCCTCCCCATCATGAGTAGCCTCGTTATTACATTTTTTTGTATTACAAGGACTTCCATACGTGGACAGACAAATTATCTGACTCCACGCTCGAGAATCATACTTTTTTCTCTCTCCCTATTTTGCATACATTTAGCCCCAAAAATGTCTCAAAAGTACTCGCTGACAACGGATTGGCACAATGATTGTGAAAGACAATGGTTATATACGTTTAAAAAATAGAAGGGGGATTTCCAATGAAATATAGTCAAACATGTCTTCCTTCTCACCAACAGACCGTGGAATTGCACAGTGCTGACTTTCTTCAAACACGCATTTTAATATCATGTGATCGTCCGCGACTGAGTTTAATACGAAATAATAAATGTAAACAAAAAAAAAAGTAAACGGGAGTGAATATAGAGCAATTTTTGTGTATCTCACGCAGAATAAAAATTATTCCGTCATAACCAATGTTGCCCATGTTAACTGTCACTTATTTCACCCACATAATCAAGCCCTGACAAGAAAAAAAATGCGTAATAGCAGTATTCACTCAATTTTATATTTTTATGACCATTTCATATTTACTTGCATTTTGACTATTATTTATAATTCCACTACCATCTGTTAACATACATTTAAATAGTCTAACTACCCTTCCACGTCTTTCTCGAGTATCCATTCTGTCTCCTCTCTCCGTCTCTCTCACCTCTCTCTCTCTCTCTAGCTATTTTCTTGTCTCACGCGGTCATTTAAATGAATGTAAATCCATCTCCAGCGAGACGATTCCATCTTAAAAACAAACCTTGCAATAGAAGAAACAAGAGGAAAAATCATAAAATAACAAGAGATAGGACGTCATACCGTAATCCGAATAATTATCGTCATCCACCATATAGTTTGTGTGATGAGAGTAAACTGATAAGGCGTGGAGGTCGGACTCCTTCGACCACATTTTGGGTTCATAAATATATAGATAAGGAAGCGAGAAAGAAACTCAGCGGAGCATAAACAATAGGAGGAGCAGGTAGAGCCCATAAACATTACCCCCCACCCCACCCCAAAAAAGAATTACGCATGATCTTCCTCTGTACACCTCCTTCCCCTCCTCCTCCTCCAACCTTTTATAGACAACAAATGCTCCATTATGACATGTTATCCTACTCCTCCAACAACAGTTTTTTAACTGGCAGGCGGCAAAGAAGAAGAAGGAGGGAAGGATGACAATACGATGAGAGAATACTAGAGAGAGAGAGAGAGAGAGAGAGAGAGAGAGAAAGGATACCGGTGTATTTACCGAAACGGAAGCCAGCCTTTTGACATCGAGTGTTTTTTTTTCTCTTTCATCCCAATGACAGTTTCATCATCATCATGGACAAATAGCGCACGGTTGAACAAGAACAAGCTATCCGTCTACTCAATAATATTGTATTACTTTCCACTCTCGATTCATATTTTGAGCCCAACAATGGAGTGCACGTTACATGGTCTTTAAAGGGGAAACTATAGATATACCGGAGTTTATTTAGTTGCTTTGAAACCTGTTACGTGCAGGCCAGCCGAAAACGTGGCCCTGGGAATAAACAATCATTACTCCACGCGTATCATGAGAAGTGAGTGTGTGTCGCGAGAATCACACTAATAATAATAGCAATCCTTTACTCGCCTTGAACAGCATCTATCTCAAATAATTGTTATCGTGACATCACAAATTTAATGCCTCCTCACTCTCTCCCTGGCTTTGTCACTCTTTCTCTCTTTTAATTTCTCTCCTTCCCTCCGTCCCTCTGTCTTTCCCTTCCCACCTGCAGGCTCACCTACATATCCCATGATAACAAATCTACCATGAGAACTTTATTAATGAAAGTAGTGTTCCATCAAAAAAAAATAGTGCCACTTCAGCCCTACAGGATAATAAAAAAAAGTTTTTTTTTCATACATCATCCTAAATAATTGTTATTGTGACTCAATTATTCAATGCATAAGCTTCCACTGCTTTGCCACACAGGAAGTAGCTAATAACACTTGTCTTTACATGGCCAAACACATGTAGTGTTTTACCAATATGTACGTATTTGGACACTATACAACACTATAATAGCACCGTATCACACGGTTCGTCTGTATTCCAATTCAATTTCTGGGACAAAACAAAAGGGTTTACTTTCATATTTAGTCATAATGATTACTTATATCCCTTGCACATACATACAGAATATACTCATGTGTAATAGGACTGAGTGAAATAGGCTGGTTTCCTTCTTGATTTTCCCCGCTGTTGTTCCTCTCGAAGGGTTAACCAGCTATCCCAAGCTTCCAGGGCGTGTAATGTGACTAAATAATTAATTTTCTATTAACCCGCCACCACCACCGCCACCAACCTTTCATAATCAATCAATTTTCATTTGACCCACCTTCATTTGGAAGCAGAAGCCTTCCTCTCTCTCTCTCCGTCTCTTTCTCTCTCTCTTTGTCTCTCTCTCGCTCTCTCTCGCTGCTCTAATCATTATACGTCCCCAAAAGCCTGAGACGTGCATAACATGTACGCCCATAGCATCCAAAGACACCTTCAGTGCTTTCACCATTCCCAGTCATTTCGGATAGTGAAATTGTGGGTCTATAGTCACTTTCGACCTAATGAAGAATTCAGTCGGCAACCGTCAAAACAAGGGTTACATTATAGTATTTGAATGGCCGAGACTGCCTAAGATCAGAGAAGCCCCCGCCTTCTGGACGACGCCGGAAAAGCGCTCCTGCATACAGAGCATATTCAAATGAGAACATCCACACGGCTCATGGCGTCCGGTCTCGGCTCTCACACGTCATTATTAATCTGTTTTTTTCCCTATGAAGGAACAATTCTCACCAGCTCTGTCCGTAAATGGATTAATTACTTCCATCTACCAAAGATACCCCTTGTATGTATGTCGTGGTCACCCTCCGAGTAAATCCTAATAAGCTTACAAAACCAAAAAGTTCACCAATCAGAAACATCCCGTCCATTTTTCCCCATCCCCTGAAAAAAAAGTGTCGGGGCTCACCTTTGGGACAATTGATACATACATATGAAGTTGGTGAATACGTCCAAATAGTAAATACAAATATAAATGAACCTTTGAAAGAGTGACGGGGAAAATGTACTTTTCTGATGCTATCCCAATCGTAGCATTAAATTCAGGCATTGTTTGTAGTGTGAAAAATCTATTTATTGGGGAGGCTGATGACGACTGCTAAACCGATTATTTTATTTTCCCACCATCCATCCCAACATCTACATGCTCTCTCTCCCTTTCTCTCTGTTACAAGTCCATAGAAAACAAATAGGAACTAGCCTTATGGGAGTAACATAAAAATAATACACATCAGAATCCTCCAGCATCTTGGGGGGACACAGTTGTTTGAAAAGTAGAGGAACAAGTTGTACCGCATTCATTGCTCTACTTTTACCGTCTCTGTCTCTCTCTCTCTCCTTCTCTTCCCTGTCAAAATCTCCTAAAAGTGTACCAACACTGTTTGTTCTGTTATTTCCCCTTCGTTTTTACATTTTCCAAATTTTTCCATTCTGGTTTCAGATCCCACGTCTAGTCCCGTTTCAAAAATAATAATTTCATTAAATGCATTAAATGAGATTCGTATACATATAACAAACTCGTTGAGAAGATTGTAAAGAGAGTCCGTAGCACAAAATACTTAATAAAGGAGAAGCTTTGTAATGATCCATGTATTGATTGTAATACCATTGCCCGATTCTTGTCCTTCCCCATGCATATAGGTACATATACTGGTACATTCTAGCTGAGAGGACATTGCGCGAAGCCAATTGTTAAATGACATAATTGTTAAAGCAAACAACACATGCAAATTGCTCAAGAAAATAATAAGCAGGGCAGGACAAAAGAAAATAAACAAAGACTGTGTGTATATCCAATCCCTTTATATAGTAAAATACACAAAATTGTTTCCATTTTTCCTCTCCCCCTTTTTTTATCTCCCAGTCTCTCTCTCGCTCTCTCTCTCCCTCTCTCTTGTCATTACGCAATGATATTTACAGACCATCATCCCCTTATCCTCATAATACGTAACACGTTCATATGTAAACAGGAGCGTGTTCACCGCCTTTTTACATAAGGATGAAGTGTATTACAGTGGAAGAGGAGCAGACAGATCCTCCCTCGGCGGACAGACCACTCTTCACATTCGTCCCCATAAAAAAGGAAGAGATAGAAAAAATAGCATTGTGATATTACAAAGTGTGGCAGAAAAT
The DNA here is from genome assembly GCA_034698585.1 of Disparrhopalites patrizii. Lineage (NCBI taxonomy): Eukaryota > Metazoa > Arthropoda > Collembola > Symphypleona > Sminthuridae > Disparrhopalites > Disparrhopalites patrizii. Next base: position 6,567 of record JAQGBT010006092.1, read on the forward strand.
TGAGACTCGTAATCAAATCATTTCATGGCACTACGACAAAGTGTATAACAAGGAATAAATTGAATAAGTTAAAATCAGCAGACTTTGTAATACACTTTCTTCCCTCTCCCGTCCCGACACACTTTTACAGGCCTCTTTTGCCTCTCTTCTCCTCTTCTCCTCTTCACCCCCTTCATCCCTTGACGATCCCACCTCCGCCCGTCCTCGTACACACTGGAGCATCATATTCAGTGATACGAGAAGGACTTTAATGTGATCAGGAGCTGTTATTCCTACAACTTTTCACAATCATGATTCCATATAATTTTATGAGCACACAGCCGGAGTGGGAGCACGTACTCGTACGTACTTGGGAGGGAGGATAAAGCGTGAGAAGATGGATACTCTCAAGACGATCCGATCAACACCTCCGTCGATCCTGGCGACAATGTCGTCTTCCCATTATGTAATGAAGATAACAAAAAATAAAGGGAGAGAAAAGAAGCAAACATCAATATTGGATTTGATCCTCAGCTGCCAAAAAGAGCTGTGGAGAGAGTGATAAAGATAGTGAAATGGGAGTATATGCCACTACGAAGTGGGGAGAGAGGAGAGGGTGAAAAAGAGAAAGACAGAGAGAGAGAGAGAGAGAGAGAGAGAGAGAGAGAGACGAAATTCAACTACGGAGATGAGATTCTTTTGGTCAATTGACTCATTTGATGAGATCAACTTGATCATTCTCTCTTTCCCTTTCCCTCCCCCACGTGCTTTCCAGCCAATCCTTCCACCAGCACCATTTGGTTTGCCCTGCCCGCGCAAAATATCCTTTTATTTCCCCCCGCATGCACCAAATAAATAATAAATCCAAGAAAACGTCAGTAATTGTAAGGCGTTTTTGTAATAATTTTATCCTGATTTAAAATAGTCTTACGCCAAATAAAAAATTTAACTAATTTTTTTTAGTTATGTTCAAACGGCGGATTTTGCTACAATGATGAAATAGTACATATGTATGTATACATGCGCACATGTTTACAAACAAATGACAATGATCCATTATACTGTGATTATGTGAATGCTGAAAAGTAGTGAAGAGACAGGAACGACGCCCAGAAAAAGAGCAAAGAGCCGCACTCATTACTTAAGCTCCCCTGCGTCTGTCCTCCCCAAAGGAGGAGAAAAAAAGGGATCTTTTTCGGAAATCAATGACATTATGTAGCAATAAAAGGTATAATAATCGTCATAAAAACCTGCATACATAAACGTAGAGAGCGAAGATCAATTCCCTCGTTTTTTTTGAGCTATTCACAACATCTAATGCTTATACACAGATAATAAGCGCCGATTACATCCCCCATGAAATAGAAGCTCCCTATATATTCTTGGCCCGAGAGAAGAAGTGGTTGCAGTAGTTTTTATTTTAGAAGCGTCAAATTGGACTGAGGAGGAGGAAGAGAACATGTCCCATGTGGATGATGATACGATTCCGAATCTGATACGAATCTATAGTTTTTTTTCTCTCTTGTTTCTTCCTTCCATGAGTGAGTGCGTGTCTCTCTGTGTGTGTCTCTCTGTGTCATTTGACACTAGCCGACGTCTCCCATCTTTTGGACTGGACTAATCAGGAAGTAACTCAACTGGAAAATTTCATGTTACCTAGTATTTTATTTATTACCCCCTCGTTTCTGCTCATCACCTCCGACTCACACACGAGATGTACATACGGCGCCCTTTCAACGACGCGACTCCAAACAATCGGGGTGTCTCGTAGTTCTTGTCCTTTTTTTTTATTGCATATATACAAAAAAGAATATATGTACATGTATTTGTATGGTCGGATATAGTGCTAGAGCTTACTATCACCCCTTTTCCCAGCTCCTGTACATAATAACCCCTTAAGAAGCTCTTCCTCCGCTCAACCTGATCAGTTGCCTTTACAAAAAGTATCCTCTTAAGCATTATTAAATTTCAACCAGCAAAGAAGAGGCTGGGACGGTGAAAACAAATGAGGGGAAGAGCAAAAAGAACAAAATGTCCTTCGTCCTCGGATGAAATACACCGCAATGAATACTCTTTGGGCTTATGCATATATACTATGATCAGCCAGTTAACACGCCCATGCTCGGTAAAAATCATAAATTATAGGGGCAACATAGAACCTTGTGCATTATTTGGCATTGGCTAATTTATTCTTCTTTTTATCCAAGTTGCCTTTAAACAATCCATACTTTTCGTGTTTTTGCTAGGGCCTTTTGAAAACAAGAAAATAACCAGAATAATTCGTAACCCACCAGAGAAGGATGAGTCAAGTGTCTTCCCTACAAGTTAGGAATTCCCATATTGTGTGCACAGTAACACCTACACAGAGAGAGAAGGAGAGAAAAATAGGAAGAAGACAGGAAGGTAAGATAGGCGAAATCATATGTACATCCCAGGAGAAGATGAGGAGTTACAAAGGCGGCAATAATAACAAAAAAAAATCTATGGTGTTATTCCACACGACAAGAAGATGAATTGTCCATCCACACCAGCAGACACCAGAGCGAGGAGAGAGGGAAGTAATGGGAAATGAAGGATTTTTCACGGAGGGTTACAAATCAACTCCTTCAAGTCCCGTGGAAAGGGGAAAAAATAGGAGATTCCTCTTCTTCCATACATCATATAGTTGAGCCCTCAAGAAAGTTTATATCACTCCTCATTTCCACCCATACCACATTACGTGGCACACACCAACCCACGTCAACGGACAAAACAAAACAAAACAAAAAATTGTACAGGACCTCTCGTCCAAAAAATCAGCCTCCTATATCCCTTTGTTTTCTTTCTTTTTTCCTCCTTTACGAAAAGTCTGACAGTATGCATGATATGGATTGCCCTACACACAAGTCAGGGAACACCGCAAGAGTTTACATATCACAGTCACACGAGTTATTAATGGGAAGGAGCAGGCTCATTTCTCATCCTTTTCTCCAATGTGCTTTACGGAGTAGCGAGAGAGAGGAGGGAGACAGCGACGCAGAAGGAAGAGAGGGAGAGAAAGAGAGACAGAGAGAAAGGGAGAGAGAGATAAACAGAAGGAGGCAGAGCCAGAGAAAGAGAAATATTGATAGAGAGAGAGAGAGATAGAGAGAGAGAGAGAGGAAGAAAGAGGAGATTCTGGGAAAGAGATTCATGGACGGAGACGAAGGAAGAGAGGAAAATCCAGGGAGCAATGATTACAGATTGTGATAGAAGAGGAGGAATCTGCAGAACACAGCAAGAGAGGGAATATGGAGAGAAATAAAAGGGAGAGACATGTAGCTGCTCATATGCCGTATAACTCAGAGAACAACAAAAGGTGTTAAAAACGGAGAAATAAAATTTATTTCCAAGTCTCCCCACAATAGTAATTCCATTTCAATCTCACGCATCACGCAATCACATTTTCTCTCTCTTTTTATATGTGACTGTAAGGACATGAGCATTCACGGTGTATATGACGCTATAGAGTATATAACACCAAGGACCTGCAGAAAGTACATGTGTATATGATTTGTATACGATTTGTATTCCATTTGTCCGTCATCATCCACGAAGCACCCCCTCTTCCTCCCCTTCCAGCCTGGATTCCCACATAAATGGCCACCTCCATATGCATATATGTATACATATCGTGGTTAAGTATCAGAAATGACCAAGAATCCTTATGTACTGTAGTCAGTTTTGACACTTAAACGACGATATGCATTATGCCCATATACACACATTCCATGCAACAATTACCAGAGTTTCTAAACAAATTTGTAGGTATAGATATGCTACTTAATAAGCCTGCACGGATGGAATTTTAACACCTTCCCCACCACCACCTATACAGGGGGATAGCATAGCACGTATATGCACATCCGTACATATGTACAGTATTACTATAAGTTCTTTAAAGAAATCCAATTTTTTCATTGTTTGAATCATGTTTTTCCCTTATGAATGTCTCACCATAAGAAATATTCACAATTTCAAAGTAAAACAAGAGAAAAAAGCTAGAAGATATGGAGGGGAAGGTGGGGATGGACATGGAAGGGAAGACAGGGATAACGCTTTCAGCATGAGCAATCATTCTTCAAAAGATTAAATTAGTCATCCCAAATGCTATTATTCTTTTCAAATGCCACTGCCACAACACACCAGTAAAACTACTCAAAACATAATATTTTCTTGTAAATTGCACTTTCTGCCTTTTTAATGTCATTTTTTTGTAACCACAAAAAAAAAATTAACTTGTAGCTCCACCAGAATTCCCCCGCTAAAAGCAAAACATCCGGTATTGCTACGAATGAGGTACAATACTTGAGATTATAGTGCTATCCATGATTCTTGCATCACTTTTTTGTCTGTTGAGAAGCATTTTTTTTAGTAAAATATACACTCATACGCGTGTATACATACCGTACCACAAGCGCCATAAATCACAAAAAATATTTTTTATACCTTTTCAAAAAATGAAAACTGGCAGATTTGAGAACATTTTTCTGGTTGTTTCCAGTATTAAAAAGTTGGACAGCCTTTTTCAACTAGGATTGCCCTGAAATTTCTGAAGGAATAGCAGGGCTTACTTCAAACAGTTTCGGTATCTTTTATCTCTTTTTTTTTGCTACCAAATTCATAGTTTAGTGATGCATGTGTTTGGCTAATAGATGATACGTAAAGCTTCGTAACTCAATCCTATACAATTACACCACCACGCACAGAGTAGAGAGGGAACCCAAGGACCTTGAAAGGCGTGCGTATGATATTTAGCAGTATTTTCTCGATTGAGTGAAAAAAACTGGAAACGGGAGATTCGCAGAACACAAGAGGGAGAGAGCCGACAGCAAAGGGAGAAAGAGAGGTGGTGGGTGAGAAAAGGCTTTTATTTACACTCAAGTTCAAACATTGCACCCCGTACAATAAATACGTAATGTAATCATTCACCTACGACCTTTTTTTTTGCTCTGACAAAAAAAAATTAAAATCGAGCCGAAACTCCCAAAAAAAAGGATTCAACCCAGGATTTCCTTCGTTTTCCAACTATTTTTGGATAATACCCCCAACTCCTGAGAGAGTTTAACCCCGTTAATAATAAATGATGAAGAAAGTACGGCGATATTGCCCACGTCATTATATTTCTACCCGCTCATCCCTCGCCAAATACATACCTATTTGTACATATGTATAGGTACATATTGCGTAGGTTAGAGGACGAAAGGGGAGAAATGAAGAGACGCTCCCCTTTCAATATGTAGTTTAGCAGTGGCTTGGCGAGGCAATCATTACATAATATTTCTCCAAATGATGCGGGACAAAGAAAAATGTACGGCCGACATGTAATCATGAGTGCTCTCTATACCGAATATATGTATGTATGTATTATGCTTGTATCTACGGCGGAGGACTAGTTAAAAATGAAAGAGTAAACTGAACCCTATCAAGCCTGGTCATTTATTTCGTCCCTTCTTCAATACAAAATCCACGCACTTCAAGGGATCCCGTTCTTTTTCCTATAGAATATGCTAATAACAGTAGTGATATCACATTTCCTCCGCTTTTTGTTTCACCCAATCCTATGACCTAGGCCAGTGCCTAATACTAGTAATTTTTCTCCTTTTATCTCCCTTTCTTTTCCCGGCATTTCTCTCTCTCTCTCTCTCTTTCGCTAAATACCATCTTCTTTGACTACGACTTATTACAGGGGAAAACACACCACGGTTTCCATTTCAATCCTTTTCCCTCCTTTGTCATTATTTACTTAGTACGTTCCAGAGCACTACACCGTGTTTAAAGGCTCACAGGGTTCCAACAAAGGCACTTTATAAATTCGGTATATTTTTGTTTTATTACTATTAGAAAGAAATCGTCCCGTATCATTTCTCTCCTGCGTCCTTACCACTCTTCTCCCTTTTACCCCATTTCTTTTCATGCCTTCCAAATTGCCTGGCCCAAATATGTAATTTTCCATTTGTATTAAAGCCTGGATAAAAGCCCACTATGAAACCTATCATAAACGGGAGGGTAAATTGAATTTCGCCAATAATTGACCCAGCTGGTAAACCTTGGTGATTCCTGATTGACTCCGCCATAATTGCATTCATCCATTTCCAATTATTAATTTGTTCCTAGGGACTGGTTGGGTTCAGGAGTTATTCAGCCCTTGTGACTGACTCCCACATAGGTATAACAGGTGACAAAGCCGAGGAGGTGGAGTTTCATCCAAAAAATTAGAGAAGATTTAATTCGTTTCATAGCTGCATGGTACATACCAAGAGCCATATGATTTTAAATATGTTTGGTAAATAAAATTATTTAAATATTTTGCTAATACAATTGAGAAGAAGAATTAACTTATGCTTCATGAAAGCTTCTTCTACGACAATGGCAGTAATAAATGGTCGGCGAAAAAAAAAGTACACAATGGAGGGAGTCAATTGTACGAGGCATGTAATCTGCGTGTAATCATTTTGTCATACGGTAAGTTAGAGGACCAACCCTAAGATTTCACAGACTAATCAGCGGTAGAAAGAGAGAGAGACAGAGAAAGAGAGAGAGAGAGAGAGAGAGAGACAGACAGAGAAAGAGAGAG
>JAQGBT010006093.1:0-13139 GCA_034698585.1 Disparrhopalites patrizii
GGCATGCTCATAAATATTCTTATCCATTCTTTACTTTCTCCCCTGAAAACTCCTCTATGCTTTCTGTTTTCCATTCATTTGATTTTGTATGTTTTCGTTCCTTTGTTTGTGGCATTGGCTTTCTCTTTTGTATTTTTCGAAAGTACGGCCTATTTCTCTATACGGCTGATTTCCTCTGCTAATTTGTTCATTATTTCATCCATTCCAGTTTCCCTACCAGTACTTTTGTCCATTGTTTTATTTTATTTTTCCCACATACTTTCTTCACAGATGTTCTTTGTCCAGTTGATTTTTCTATTTTTTTTGGCGTGAAAATTTAAACCATTTTCCCGCCACCCACGTAGCGGTTTTTTGGGAAGAACGACAAGGTTTTTTTGGAAAATAATCTGTAAATTGAGACTTTTGTCGGCGACTTTCCAAAAACGTTTCCCTTGATTAATTTTGACGAACCACCCTTTACGACCGGCTCTTTCCAGTTTTTGTATTTCTCGCCATCAACCCTTTTTTCATAGGTTATTTCTACGTACTTGGTAATACATATAGATTTGAGTGTATAATACAGGGATTATTACAATTATGGCATATACACCGACCTTCATGGACCAGAACTACTGCATCCGAGACAGGCAAAACGGGTGCTATTTTTCCAAGGAATTTTTCCTCAATATTCCCCTTTCACAGATTCTCCCTCCTTTCACCCAAGAATGTCTCCAAACTGGAGAAATACCAGTCTTTATTCATGTAAATGTCCCACCCATCTCCTTCAAACCCTTTCACAAGTCATTTCCTCTAGCAATGTAATTATTTTGCATGAGTTGGCCAATCCAATTTTTTATTCGGATGGGTGCAATATGCATAAAATGTCTTTCTTTTTTTGGATTAGATTTTACGGAGGAAAGCCGAGTGTGTCTATAGAAAGGCTTGGATTGAAAATATAATGGTAGCAAACGGGTTGGGCTTGGATTTTGGCGTAAATTCTACATTCAACAAGGGACAGTCCATGTTAAACATGAGAGCCCGTCATTGGAGAAAGCAAGAAAGGAGCTCAAAGGAAACTGGGAAATTAAATGCGCTAAATAAAGTCGAATAAAGCAATATCGAAATGTAACAGCAAAATTCTCGGAGAAAGCGCAGTATCGAAGAAAATTCAAAAAACTTTTTTTTCGGATATTTTTTGTTTATTCAAGCAATGGTGAAAGCTTTGTCAATGAAGCCACTGAACATGTAGTGAAAGTCAAAGCACGGAAAAAATCCAGATGGAACAACCTCAACAAAACATCAATGAAAAAAGACGAGAAAGTTCAAGGTTAAATTCGAAAATTTAATAAATAGCCAGTTAAGCAACAAAGAAAGCAATACAATGAAGACAAAAGGAAAATAAATGAAAAATAGGAAGTCAAATTTCGAAGGGTAAAATCACAGCAACAATTTGAAGAGAGAAACTGTAAGAAATTTAATAAACAATTGGCGGCTATGAATTGTCTAGGAAGAAAACAATTACAAGAGAAAAGGTACAACAATGTAGCAAAAACCAAATACATAATTACAAATTTAAACACGAAAAAAGTAAGGATTTTGATAAAAATATTAACAGAAAAACAATGGAACCCTTCTAAATCCAGTGCAATGCAACGTACAGGATAAGGCAAAATCCAATTGAGAAACTACCAGAAAAACAGCCAAGAACATTGGCGGTGAAAGCACAATTTGAAAACATATTGCAACCATAAGGAGCTAAAACCGCTTTCGATCTCATCCATTAGGCAATGCACTTTTCCTGGAAAGAATTACTGGCGTTATTTCATTCATTTAAATATATGGAAAAAGCCCCTGTGAATACAGTTATTCATTCCAAGAATGAACGTAGAAGGCTGGCTATAGAAATCTCTGACGCATTTCCCAAAAAAATGGAGAAAGCCGCGTAAAATATTGAAAATTCCCTAATTATTCCTACAGACGACGGGTGCAATCTCGTTAAGGATTTATGGGCCATGATTGGGAATTAAAAGGCTTGAGAATCGCCTGTGGGAAAGAAAGAAGAAAGCATAATAATGGAAGGGTAAGAGTCACAAAATGAATTCATGAGCATGAAGATTGAAGCGTTAAATGAAGTAACTCTTTCTCTCTCTCTCTCTCTCTCTCTCTCCAGGCTTTTTCTTTCTCCAGATCCATCGAAATTTCTCTCTTCGGAATTTTTTACAGCCAATGGTTACTACAGCTATTCCCATGTCCATTGCGCTCTTTGCTACTACTACTACTTTCCCCGCTGCTACCGCCAATGTATAAGAACTGGAGAACTGGAGAGATCCAGTTGCCATTACTACCTTGAAATTGAGTACCATCAACCTCAAGATTGATAGTTCCAAGGAGCAATTTCTCGTGAAAAAGTTCACCGTTCCCACTTAATCACCCTCTCATTTCTCCTTCACTTTCCCCTGCTCTTCCCCCGCCATCCCAACGGATGTCAAAGGATGGGAGAACAAAAGAAATTCCATGCAAAAAAAGAAGGTAAGAGAAAAAAACCGCCCAAACGTGTGTTATACTATTCCAATAAGATTTCTCTTGTTCCTTCCCTTTCTTTCACGGATGAAGAGTGCCTACATTTTTGACGGATTTTTTAGATTTTTTTACATTTTTGACGGATTGTTTAGATTTTTTTACATTTTTGACGGATTTTTTAGATTTTTTTACATTTTTGACGGATTTTTTAGATTTATTTACATTTTTGACGGATTTTTTAGATTTTTTTTACATTTTTGACGGATTTTTTAGATTTTTTTTACATTTTTGACGGATTTTTTAGATTTTTTACGTTGTATAGATTTTTTTCATTTTTTACGGATGAAGGCTACATTTCTTTGAGTTTACGAAATTCCATATACAGCCGGGATTGTTTGTGGCGGTAAATTATAAATTAGCAAATTACCAAAGTTCCAGCGCAAAATCGGTTTTCTGGTAAGGAAATTACATGATGATCATAGTAGAAAGCTTATAAGCAATTCAAAGAGCATGAACGGCCTGTTAGTATACGGAGAGCATTTGAATACAGAAATGTCTGTGTCGAAGGAGAATCGGGATAACAACAATAGAGAGTACCAATATTGAGAGGTGAGCGTTAGAGAGACGGCATAAAAATACAGCCGAGCGTTATAGAGAGACAACCCGTATAGAGAGAGGTCCCACTCTTTCAAGAGAGAAAAGCGGTCTACAGAAAGAGAGCAGAGCAATAGAGAGAAACCATTGTAGAGAATGTTGATAGATTGAGCAAAAAGCGTTATAGAGGGAGCAGAGCGCTGTAGAAAAATTACCTATACAGAGAAGCAATCATGATACAGAAATAAAAGCGATATGGACAGAGCAGAGCGTTATGGAGCAATTACCGATATAGAGAGGCAATCATGATACAGAAGAAAAAGCGTTATCGAGTGATAGGCGTTATAAAAAGACAGAAGCGAAACAGAGAGTAAAGTTTTATAGAGAGCAGTGTTGTAAACATAGGATTGTAATGGACGAGCCATTATAGCGAGATAGTCGCCACGGAGAAAACCAAGATCGAGAAGAAGAAGCGTTATAGAGATATATGCTATATAAGGAGAAAAGCGATATAGAGAGAAGCGTTAGAAAGAGACTAAATCTTTATGGACAGAAGCGTTAGAAAGAGACTAAAACGTTATAGAGGGAAGCGCTATACATTGGAGTGCCTGCATAGCAAGTCTCTTTATAACAACGTTATTTTTATGCGCTTCGTACGTACATGCAAGGTACATATGTATTTAATGTTTTATATAACAACATTTTTAGTAACAATATTTTTTTCTTCCGTTTAATGTTGTTATAGATAGACTCCATTGTAGAGAGATAAGCGTTATAGATGAAGAAATGTTATACAGAAAAGCTTTAGCAACAACTAGCGGCGTTATAGAGAGAAAAGCGTCGTAACAGAGACAATCGTTATACAGTGTAGTGCTACAGAGGTCCAAGCAATATGGCGAACGAGTTGTTACAAAGAGAATCATGCCAACATCTATAATGAAAATAGAGCAATTAAAAAGCTCTTGTCATGCTGGAGAAAGTCGTTCAATTGGAGAAAGCATTATGGTTATATTTAAATGTGTTTGCCCATTAAACTTGGTTCGCCTTATTATTTGCGCAATTATTTCACAATGGCTTCATTTCCGACATAATTGTACTTGCATTTTTCGGCAGGGAAAGTTCACTTTCACCCAGTTTTAGGATGTTCATAAGTTTTCACTATGAAAAGCATGATAACAGACGTATGTTGATGCATTTTACACAAAAATCCACCTATAGCCATTCCGCTTACGCCTGCATGAATATTCAGCCTAATAATAACTGGGGACAAAATTGAGACTTTAGCTATTTTAGTAGCTACGTTGTAAGAACGCAAACGTAAGAAATAAGGATTGTTCAAGAAAAAGCCTGAACATGCCCCACGATTTAATTTAGTTCCTCGTCCGTCATAAACATCCGCCATCCCCAGGCGTTCGGAGGCTGTACAAACTTTCTCAAAACATTTCATTAAAGTGCACCAGCCCAAGGGATTTCCGCCTTTTCCCGTACTCACCTACACAAACCGTTGTCTTTGTATTTTTTCCCCTATTTTTTTCGTGCTCTATAAGAAGGAGCGCAGTAGAGCGGGGAAAAAACAAAGTAAACAATCCAAACAAAGTACAAGTGTTTGCTCTCTCCAGAAATGGTCCATTCTATCTCTTTTGAAATACACACTGGAAATGGGAAATAAATGGAGAAAGCATTCTTGCAACATTTAATTTATAATGTTAACCAAACATTTTGGGGTTCCAGCAAATTGTTGAAATCCATGTCGAAAATGACGCATGTCATTTTAATTTAATTGTGATACATTTAATTGTGAAATATTCCAAAGAGGAAAGCATCAGTAAAAGCCCTGGGGAGAATGCTAAATATGGAATAAAACGAGTCTACAAATCCTTATTCATTCTTACTGTTCCTTATTTAAACATAGTTTTGGTTTATGGAGAAATTTACACAAGTGAAAGTGAGTGAAAGTAGTGAAAGACATTTTCCTCCGGGATAAATACACGAAAAATCCTGTCCTTCAAAAATACACACTACTAATTGCCTAGCCAACTTCAGGACAAAAGAGGCATGTACAGGCGTTAACTTTTGACTTTCTCTCTTGTACTTTCACCACGCAAATAAAACACATGCCCTTAAACGGTTAAAGCTCTGTCATGTCAACGGCAGAACATGCACAGGCTTTCTCAAGCCTCCAAGAGAAAAACACCGCAAGGGAAATGAGATAAATACAAGATTTGTTCCCCTCAACCAATCTGTCTCTCGCTCTCTCTCTTTCTTTTTATCTCAATAAATTGTAGACGTGCGAGGAGGAAGAACGTCTTTGGGCGGAACGTGAATATACACATTACACATGTGCATATTTAATTTTTGGGATGGAATTAGAGGGATTAGGCTCCTGCCAGGGGGAAAAGGTATAAGTTTTTTGGGTTTTACCCATCAATTTTTTTTCGAGCCAAGGATTACGTGAGGAAAAGGAAAGTTAATATAGAAAGTTAATATAGAAAAATGCTTGGATACTTTTCTGTTTTAAACCACTGTGTTTCCTATTTGGGTAGTGGCATAAATAATTATTATTTTAAATACAGGAGTTATTGTTTCAGGGATAATCCCTCTGCTTTCTCCTGAAGGGTGATCACATTATATCTGATGAGTTAAGCGAATTTAGAAAAGGCAGCACGGACTTTCTCCGTTTAAATTGTTTCATCCCCATGCTATTTCATTTACGAAAATGCGATGAATGTTCTAGCTTTCTTCAGATTTTAAATCGTATCCGATTTTTAAAGGATTTCTCCCAGTTTTAGGTCGTTTCTGATTTTTATTATTTCTCATTATTATACATGCGATTTGCATTAAATTTTGAATATTTTTTTTTCTATTCACATTTTTGTTTTCTCTTGCGTTCTTCAGATTTTAAAACTTTCTCCGACTTTTGTCCGTTACTAGATTTCTCTGATTTATAAACTTTCGCAATGCTTTGATCTTCTCCAGGTTTTAAAACTTCTACATGTATTTAGACTTTCTCCGATATGTAAAACTTCTTGTGTATTTGTATACTTTTTCCAAAGTTTTGATATCTCTATAAATTTCCATGCTTTCTCCAAATTTTGAAGCGGTCTCTGAATTTTATAATTTCTCGGAGTTTAAAATTCGTAAAAATTCCAATAATAATTCTCTGAAAAGATCTCTTCATGTATTTTCGAAAGTATTTGGTGATCTCTCATCAAATTTGCCAGCTTTCTCCAACACTTGCATTTAAGCTAGTAATGCTTTCTCCAAATTTCCACCAAATTATTATATATCATCCAAAAAACCAGAATGCCCAGCAGAAAGAAAATTCCTACAAATTTCAACCCCGCAAAAACTTTTCTCCCCAAAAAATATGGGATCAAAACTTTCTCCTACAAATTTCCCAGGTAATTTTTTTATCTATGGCGGTACACTTTTACAGCATAAAAAACTGTGACCCAACTGTCTCCTCACGGGTGAAAGTTACCCACCACATCTGTGTTACCGTCACACACTGAAGGATCGGAAAGAATTGAGGGGAAAGTTGGAAAAGATAGGGAAGGATCGATATAAAAAAAAGTGGCAACAAAAAGTGTACACGTATGCGGAAATTTAATATTCATAACACGTATTTTCGCCTTAGAAAAAAGGATATGTATTATACATACGCTCATATATAGGTATAGGAACATGTACGCGCAAGAGAAAGTGTTTCATGTCAACTTTCTCCCGTCAATGCCGGCGGATGAAAAAGTACTTCCTCCTGCAGTAGACCGAATTTCCTTCCTGTAATAAAATAGGGACGGCCTTCGCCTTTCCCTTCCTTTTCTGAAGCCGAATCGTCTTTCGCCCGTTGAAGGTCATTCCAAAGGAAGTGGTGACATGGAAAGTGCATAAAATTAATTGGAAGTTTCTCGAGAAGACGGAACTTTCTCCAGGATTTTTCTTAAAACGTGGGAGATAGTCTTAAATGAAATGAAATTGATATTTTATTGTAAAAATCTGCAATAATTCCGTTTCAAATATATCATCCCATACAATTTACGGCTTTGAACCAGAAGAAAGCAGTGAAAGCATTTTCTCAGCTTGTTTTTCCATATAATATAAAGTATTCATATGTCCAACGAAAAAAGAAATGTTGCACTCCAACCATAATTAAGACAGGGCTGCAACCACCCAAAAACTTTCACTGCCCGCCCCTTCTCATGCAACTTTCTCCCTGTACACAATAGTACAAATCCAAATACGGAAAGTTGGGTTTCCAAAACAAACTTTCTCCTCTTTTGTATGCAGAAGCAATGCAGAGATTTTTTGGAGGGAAGAAAGGAGGATTCCGTTGCCATTGTGTAGTTTTTCCACATTTAAGGAAATGCGTGTCCATTATCTGGATACATGGGCTTTACATATGTATTCCGTGGAAATCCTCCTCCCTGCAGTTCCTTTGATCCTAATCCTCTCCCCATGCTTGTTAGTGGCTTTGTCTCGAACTTGGTCTACAGAGCCTCCATTTAAAGACTGGGGGATTTGGCTAGGAAAGAAAAACAATCCTCTCATTTCATCATGCGGTTTTCCTTTTCCGGAGAGTGACGCAATCCACCGTATTGTGAGACGGGGGTTTATGATTTTTATACACAAATGTTAAATAATATATGGAATTACAGTAGGAGAAAATAAAACAAGTTGGAGGACAAGGAGGAGAAGATATAATGACAGAGGAAATTATGGGGATGTATATAGATACAATGTTTTTGGAACATGCCACGGAGCAAACGACAATGACTGAAGGAGCAACTATACAGGGACAAGAAAGACAAGGAAAACATAACTACAAGCAAATAAAAGCAAATAGATATATATATAGACTGGGACAGAAAGGCAAGAGAACAGTATACAAAGGAATGGTAGACAGGCAGAAAGAGAATTTGGCTCTAAATACAGAAACGAGGAGAGCGACATACATATGTAGGTGTTTTTATAGTAAGAAAACTGTGAATATATAAAAGGACTATGACGACAGACAAGAAAGAGATTATAGCTCAAGTAAATAGATTGATTGTAAAAATTAACAAATATAACGAAAAGCGGAATTGCTGAGAATAAAAACACAAAGTCGAGACACATATTGAAGTAAATTACAAAGAGAGATTATGGAGAGAGAAAAGAGTGATTCTAGAGAGAAACGAAAGAAAGAGTGATTCTATAGAGAGCGAAGAGAGAGAGAGAGTGATTCTGCAGAGAGAGAAGAGAGAGCGTGAGTGATTCTATAGAGAGAGAAGAGAGAGGGAGTGATCCAAAAGAGAGGGAAGGGAGATTCTAGAGAGAGACAAAAGAGAGTGATTCCAGAGAGAGAAGTGAATGTGATTCTATAGATAGAGAAGAGAGAGAGAGTTATTCTAGATAGAGACGAAAGAGAGTGATTCTAGAGAGAGACAAACTAGTGTTATTCTAGAGAAGGAGACAAAAAAGATCGAGTGATTCTAGAAAGAGAGACAAAAGAGAGTGATTCTAGAGAGAGAATAGGGAGAGTAATTACAGAGAGAGAATAGAGAGTAATTATAGGGAGAGAAGAGAGAGAGTGCTTCTATAGAGACAGTGATTCTGGAGAAAAGAGGGTGAGAAAAAAAAGAGATTCTCGAGAGAGACAAGATTCTGCAAGGAGAGACGAGAGAGACTAAAGAGAGAGAAAAGACAAGGAATAATGAGAGAGACGAGGGTACAAAAGTAGTGAAAACAGAGATATCATAGAGCGAGGAAAGCGTGAAGGATTATAGAGAAAGAAATTAGAAAGAGAGTATATAGAGAGAGAAGAGAGGGATTTTAAACAGAGACGAGAGAAAGATAGAGCATAGAAGGAGAAAAGGGAGAGATTATAGCGCGGAATAAGAAGTTATAGAGAAAAAGCCTTAACCAAAAAAGCATCAAAAAATCTCTGAAAAAAGATGTTCCAACGCATTAAAAATATAGTGAAAGGAATAAAGCATCACAGACAATAAACATTTAATATAAGGAATCCTAACCAGACCAAATGAAAAAAGCGAGAATACAAGACAATCGCCGCCATAAGACAAGCCAGTGTACTTTCAGTCTCCGTAATCGTCTCCATTGATACAAGTTTGGGGAGTAAAGAAAGTACACTTCTCAAAAATCTGCCACCACCAAGGAGTTTTTTCTTAGTTGTAAGTAAAAGTGAAAGAGAAAAATAAATTTCCACTAAAAATCTCAAGATTCTCACCAGCTTTCTCTCTCTCTCATTGGAGTCTTCACATTCATCTCGTCTCATTTAATACCGCAACCCACCGAGGCTCCCCTCGCTCCTCGGCACTCTTTTGGTCCTCCCCTTTCCCTCTTTCAAAGAACACGCACTCATGCAAGGCACGAGCAATGTTCTCGGAAGAGGACGAGATGGGAGGGAATAAAAACGGCGGGGTTGAGAGAACATGAAGAAGGCTCCAATATAAAAACACTCCCGGTATTAATGGTATATGTATATTACACGTCATATATGTATCTATCTACATGGCATCAAGATTGTAATTTTTTTCCAGTCATTTATTTCCAGTCCATCTCCAGCATCTCACCCGAATCGCCTAAGAGGAATGATGCCCGAGAAGTTTTGACATGGCAATGTGGGTGGTCTTTTGGCGGAAAAAATTTGGACATTCATCCAACCTTGAGATTGCTCTCAAACGAATAATGTCATTAAATCCTGCTTCTTCGCGTTTAAATTTTTTTAGTGAAAATAATAATAATAAAGCTGTGTAAATCCTTTAATTTGTCGCCAAGAATCAGGGACATTGGAAATTAAAATACGATCCCACCAATGCTTTTTTATTAACGAAAATATCTCATATATATCCTCGGTGTGTACTTTCCTTGAATGTTTGGGTGAAAATAGTGGCATTTTTAAGAGCAAAGGTACTAAAATGCTATT
The DNA here is from genome assembly GCA_034698585.1 of Disparrhopalites patrizii. NCBI lineage: Eukaryota > Metazoa > Arthropoda > Collembola > Symphypleona > Sminthuridae > Disparrhopalites > Disparrhopalites patrizii. The sequence continues at coordinate 10,019 of JAQGBT010006093.1, forward strand.
AAAATGATTTACAAGGACATTTCTGTAATTTCCCCTCATTTCAAAATGATAGTAATTAAGGAAAAAAGTTTCCCAGAGGTCGTAAAAAATAAGGTAAAAAGTGAAAGTAAAAAAAACGCACGTGTAGAATCAAGATTTGGAGAAAACATCACGAAAAAGCTCTCCAGAATGTTCTTTTGCCCTTTATGATTGCATTAAAAAAGGACTTGGACGACAAATCCAAAATTCCGGGGGAAATTTAAAAATAGAAAATAGTTTAAAACCAGGAAATCGGATAAATTTTTCTCACTAGTAAAAAAAGAATCTTTAATTTAGAAGTTGGATGGAACGGATCTTTTTTTGTCTTCCTCCCGCACTCTCTGTTTGTCTTTCTCTTTTCCCTCGAAATTGGATCCAAAGACTAGGAAATGCGCAAATGAAGCTGGTATGGAAAGTAAGCAAAAAAAATCGTATAAATAAGTACTTTCAGCGAAAGTGGAGAAACTTTCAGGACGGGAAATGAAAAAGCTTTTTTACTTTTGTTTTCACTTCCTCTCAATTTTGTCCCTTTGCCAATCTCTTCCTCTGTCCCGTCATTTTGCTGCTCTCTTTCTCCTTGTGTTCTATACATTCCCAAATTTTTTAAGTTCAGAAAACTCCTATTTAACTTCCGGCTTTTCTTCATCTCCTCTCATACAGTCGATAGTTTTTAGGGTTTAGCAACAGGAAGCTTTATGTGACCGCTATAGAGAGCAACCGCTATAGAAATCATGTCACATCGATATGGAGAAAGGTACTTAATGATGAAGGATGCAACGCTAGAGCAAAAGGGGTTATAGAGAGCAAAGGCGTGGCCTGAAACGGCTATTGAAGAAAGGGCTTAATATCGGGGCATTCCGTACTAGCGCAAAGCTGTTGTAGAGAGCAAACAATTTAATCTTAAAATTTTACTTCATTAATTATTGCTTTAATTCTAAATAGTTAATTCATTTATTTTTGTTTTAATTTTTAATAATCAATTCATTCATTATTGTTTTAACGTTTAACAATTAATTCATTATTAAGTGCTTTAACGTTTAGTCATTACTTCATTATTTATTGTGTTTAAGTTTTTGCAATTATAATTACTGTTTGAATTTTTAGCAATTACTTACCGTTTTTATTTTGAATAATTAATTACTGTTTGAATATTTTAACAATTACTTAGTGCTTTTATTTTTAATAATTAATTCATTCATTATTGTTTTAATTTTTTATAACTGATTCGTTCATTATTGTTTTAGTGTTTAATAATTAATTCATTATACGTGTTTTTTTAATTTTAGTAATTAATTCATTATTTATAGTGTTAATTTTTTATAATTAATTGCTGTTTGAATTTTTAACAATTACTTACTGCCTTTATTTTGAATAATTAATTCATGTTTAAATTTTTAGTAATTAATTACTTGCTGCCTTTTTTTTAATAATTAATTTCTGTTTGAATGTTTCATAATTACTTACTGTTTTTGTATTTTTATGTTTTATTTTTTCAACATTACTTACATTTTCATTTGTAATAATTAGCTATGTTTTAATATTTTTTAAATGGAAATGTTTGCTCCCTTTTCAAAACGCCCACGCTCGTTTATCCACACTTTCGCCAGACTCCGGAATTCTTCCTGAATGTATTATCCCGGAAAATGTTCAACTTATTCCATTTAAAAGAGAGAATATTCCTCTCGTAATTTACACATTCTCCCAGATTAAACTCCCGCTCCAAACCCGAAGCAAAATCGGGGGAATATGACGGTCATTCTAACTGCGGTCTCCTCCACACACATTAACAGCACTCGGTGAGGTCCGGGGAATCCTTAAATAACCCGGGACAGAATGGCCAGAATCAAGGCCAAAGGATCAAATTTTTGTTGATAATATCCGGACAAAATTACCGAACATTCCCCAGCTCTCATAAAGTGAAAGGGGAGGCCGGGTAAAAGTCAAGGTGTGTACCTACGGCTCTCTCCCTTCAGCCTGAATTATGGTTTACAATTATGCAAGCGCATAATATTAAGTAGTACTATCCCGTCCGGGCAAAATTGCCCGGGCATTAAAGGAAGCATTTTGAGAGGAAGAAGGAAATACCCAGGGAAAAATGGGAGACAAGGGCCTACCTCCTGAAAATACAAGGGGAACTCGTATGAGGGGGAAAACTCTCCCTGGTAATGACACTCTTTTAGTGAAAGCTTAAGTGGACGCCGTTAGGACTAACGACAAGGGGAAGGAGAAAGTGCTTCGGGGCCAGAAGAAGAAACGCAATAGTGTAGAACGACGAATTGTACCAAATTGCAACCCTCCAACACTCTCATCCGTTGTGCTCCACAGCCTGAGGAAAAGTGCGGAGTTACAAAAGAGGAAGAGGAGAAGGGACTTTTTTTGAAAATGTGTACACAACTATTTCCTTCTATATTGTACCTTTTAAAACAAGGACGAAGTGTTGCAAGGGGCTAAGTGCTCATTTTTTTTCTTAACACAACAACCAGTGGATAAAAGAACAATAAGGACTTGAAAAAGCGGGGGGATATTTTTTCAAATGCATCAAGATAAAGGGAGGAGGAGACAATGGGAAAACAATGGAGTAAACTTAAAAGTGGACTTGAGTGAGAAAGAGGGAGTACGGGAGAATTTCTGACGGAAATCGGATAGAGAGAGAAATGAGGTGGAGGAGATGCGAGACGAGGTAAAAGAGGACGAATAAATCAGAAAAGAGAAGGAAGAAGAGAGAAAAAAGAGAGGGAGACAAGAGTGAGAAGAAGATCGGGAAAAGAAACAAAAAAGAGAGAATAAAAAAGGGAGAAAGCGAGACAAAAAATCAAAAGGAGAGGAAGAAGATAAAGAGAAGAGAGAGCAAGATGATCGAGAAAAATTGAGAAAATGGAGAGAGACAAATCACGAAAAAAAAAGAAAATGCAGAGAGACAAATCGAGAAAAGAGATCGAAAAAATAGCGAGAGAATACAAAGAAGATTGAGAGAACGGAGAGAGAAAAAAAGAAGATCGACAGAACGGAGAGAGGAAAAAAGAAGTTCGAGAAAAGAGAGCGAAAGACAAGAGCAAACAGACGAAGAGCCAGGAAGATATGACAAATGAAAGAGATAAAGGAC
>JAQGBT010006094.1:0-13135 GCA_034698585.1 Disparrhopalites patrizii
TCTCTCGCTTCTAAATCTTCCTCTTCTCTCTCTCTCTCTCTCTCTCTCTCTCTCTCTCTCTCTCTCTTCGTTCGCTTCTCAATCTTCCTCTCTTCTCTCTCTCTTCTCTCTCTCTCTCTCTTCTCACTTTTGATCTCTCTTCTCTCGCTTCTCAATCTTCCTCTCTTCTCTCTCTCATATTCTCTCTTTGCTCTCTTTCTTTCTTAATCTCTCTCGCTCTTGCGCTTTTTTTGACTTCTCTCTCTGTTCCTCCAAGTTATTGGTATCTCTCTTTGCGCTCTCTCATCTCTCTTGTTTTCCCGTTTTGCTCTTTCTCTTGCGGTCTCTCCTTGCTTTGTCTCTCTCTTGCTAACTCGCTTTCCCTTTCTCTCTTTTTAATCTCTCTCTGTCTCTTACCCTCTCCCACTCTGCCCCTTTAATTTAATTCTGTGTATTATATAAAACAGAAATATTTGTGTGCAATCATTTTATGGATTTTTATCTTTTAGGCAGATTGCATCTAACAATAAGAGTCCGCGCATATAGTGGAAAGCCATTCGTAAGCATCGATATCTGGATAGCTCCAAAAATTCATCCAAATTAAATAGAAATACTAGCCATTTGGTGATAAGTATATATGTATATGTATGTATAGTGCTTAAAATTTCGAGGATACCCAATTTCTCTTTGAGACTCCTTATTGACTGTTCCTTGTCCTTACAAACAAAATTAAGCACTATCCTATTCTAAAATCCAAATTCTAAAGGAGCCAAAATCAAGATAATCAATAACTCTACACATATATTATTTATGGAACAATGGGCCTTCAAATGACTGAACAAAATTAGTTGGTAAAAGAATTTAAATTGCTTGTTCATTTGCAGTTCCTCCAACCCTTCTTGCTATTCTCTTTTTCTTCCGGCGTCTTATGTACATGAAAACGAAGGAAAAACCTCTGGAAAATAGATGGGGAAGATCTCCAATGAAAAGACCTTTCAAAAGTGATAATGCGATTTTTGAACTCCCTCCAGTTCCTCCAACGTTCCAGAGAAATTACAATCATTTGTCACTTGTCACTTCCCCTCTCGCCCATCCCTTCCAAATATTTACCATCCTGTCATCTTGCCTTTATTTAAAAACCACCGGGAACAATGCGTGCCCTGGATGTATTTTGTTTCACATTTTTTTAAAAACAAACTTTCCCCATTTCCTTTGAAAGGAAGTTGAAATTTGTTTGGAGGTCCCAACCCACAAGGCTCTTTTTTCATTACACATACATATATACATATCTTTCTTCATGGAAGCACGCGTTACTTATGCGGGCGATGAGAAATTGAATTTGATTGGAACTTGTTCAAAAAAAGGGATTGGAAATGACATTGGCGCGTACAAAATTTTCGTGTCCGGGAAAAAGTTAGGGCACGTGTGAAATGTCAGAAACACGTAAGTTTTCCTTGGGAAAATGTTTTATTACGGGAGAAAGGCAATGAAAAAACCCCCTGGAATGCTGGAGACACTCAAACATCATTTGTCATGGGGGAAAAGTCTATTAAGAACCACAAGTCACCGAAATATCTTTTAATAATAAATAGTTTTTTTTTCTGGTGTAGAAATCATTTTGACACTGCTACTTGTCGGGGAATATAATGCCGAGGGATTTGTGGGGGTTTTTGTGCATCAAGAACGAGCCAGCGACCGATCAACAATAGATTTCTGGGAAACTTTAGAAGTTAGAATTCAACGTGGCATTCTGAGCAAGCTTAATTAATTAATCACTTAATGTGTTAGTCACGTGTAAAAAAGCACATCGATGTGAATAATTTGTATGCTTATATAAAATGACAAACAGCAATATAGTAAATAATTTTTTTCAAGTTTAAAAACGTTTTTTTCTTCAAATAATACAAGCACTTTTGAAATTTTAAACATGTTTTTCAAATTATAAATTGTAACACATTTTCAAAATTTTGAAATCGTTTCCAAAATTCGGGAATCCCACATTTTGAGAATGACACAAATGTTCAAAAATGAAATATTAATTTCGGTTTTAACATAATTTTCAGGGTTTGGGCAAAACGTAAAAACGTAATTTCACACTTGCCGCGTAAATAAGGACGGAAATGGAGAGGGAGGAAGTGCCTAGAGCCGACGGTGCTGCACACTTTATAGGTATACTTCAGGGTTTGGGCAAAACGTAATTTCAAATTTGGCGCATAAAATAGGACGAAAAGGGGAGGAGGTCGAGGACGAGAGGCACTTTGCCTCAGTTCGTCGCCAGAAGTCGTACAGGTAGGAGGTGCTGCCGCGTCGCTCTCGAGCTTGCACTTACGTTTGGGTGACGTGTGCAGTGCACACCGTGCACAGGCTCTCTCTTCCCCACTAAACGTTTCTCTACATTCCTCTCTCTCTCTCATCACTGTGCACGTCCTCGTTATGTTTTGGCTCCAATGTTTAAATGCACCGGCGTGGCGGTCTTTGGCAACGTTTTCACGAATCAAGTTCATATATCATATATATGCCAATATGCCGAAGGGGATCCAAGACTCCAATTTGGAAGAGAGATACCTCAAAAACTACGTTTGACCCCTTTACCGAAATTCCATGATTTTCTTCTCTGCTTTTGGTAAGTATTAATTATAATTTTTACGTCTATGGTGCCATGCAAAATTTTGGAAATGCAAAAGATTCGGCGCTTGTTGAAGATTTACGTTTGCCTGGGAACTTTGAAACTTTGTTATATAGCTTCAAGAGCCAACAACAACAACACGGTTATACTTGTGTTGCTGGTGACGATCCAGCAAGGTGTTTACGAAGGTAGGATCCAATTTAGATTTACGCGAATTTGTGTGCACCTCACATTCACATCGATTTGATTTAATCAGAGTTTTTGACACAAAAAAAAACTACATTGCCTTGCAGATTGATGGTGTCGGAAATTCGTAGATCAAATTAGGAAGATAAAAAAAACCGGTGGAAAATATGTCTTACATTTTTTGTCCATAAAAAATTGTGCAAAAAAATACTTTAACGTTCGACACTATAACTGATGTCAGTATTCAATGTTCCTACATGTAGGCGGAAATGAGAAAATATATCTTTGGAGTTGAAGAAAATCGGTTTGGTAAAAAAAACTTCGGGTGAGTTCTAAGTTCTATTAGTTCGTTTAACAAATTCTAGAAAATGTATATTTTGTACCAACGACAAGATACTGCCATGCTGAAACATTTTAGATTTTTCGACAGCCGACGGTGTAAAAAGTGTGGAAAAAAAATCAGAAAATTGTCCATCGTCGTGGAAGAAAAGAAAAATCTGGGTTGTCTGATGGTTTGGACAGGAAAAAGTGCGTGCTGGGAAGTAGGAAATCGATTTCCAAAAAGGAGGACCCTATCTATACCGAAGTAGTTTCGTGGTTCAATAAAAAAAATGTATGAAAATGAGATTTTTTTTCTTGGTTTTCAGTGGAAGGAAATTGAAGTTGTGGGTAAGTTTATTTTTTATGGTGAAGAAACCGTAACAATATTTTTTAAGTGTGACTTCATTCTTGTCTGTACCTACCTGACTCTGATAAATCAAAATTGAATCTTTTTCAGTAATTTCCACACTAATAGTATTAATATGTAATATCCGCTTGTCGCAAACAGGAGAAGAAAAAGTAAAAGTGAAACTTTCCTTCAAGATCAATATTTATGTTCCTACCGCCGGTTTTGGAACCGTCAAGAAAATGTTCGAAAGTATACTTAGATGATCAAGGATGGTATCTTTTTTAATGGCCTTTCAGGCACTGAAGTGACAGTCAGGTAAGGAAATTCAGGTCAAACATACTTTAGTGGATCTATCTTAATAGGTATTTACTATTTACTTTACCCTGAGACACCCGGTAGTTGGGGAAGCTTTAATGTGGTAATTGGAATTTTTTGTCCGTTCAAATTCAACTTGCGAGTATCAATTTCGGTTCCAAGTTCAATTTCAAGTTCGAAGCTTTTTTTGTATAGATACGCGTTTGCTTAATAATGTGCTTTTTTTAAATTACCGGTATTTTAGTAACTGTGGTTAGTCAATTGAAAGATAATATAATAAAAAATTAATAGCAAAAACATAACGTTAAGTTCTGCACCAACACGTATTTTTATCTTGTTTCTATTATTTCTGGGCGAGGCAGCAGCAAGATGGGAACATTCAGCCAATTTTTATAGCATATTTTCAGAATTTTGACACTTACCTTTTGTCAGTTTTACTTTTAAGAAATTTTGTTTTGTAGTTAGTCTTGGTATTAGTTTTTCCGTGCTTTTTGTCACTTTCGGTTCTTTAACGACGACACATAAAGGGTTTGGAAGCAAAAGGCGATAAGTCCACTTAGCCAAATTTGACACTGCAACCAAAAAACTTACTTCGCTATCGCTATGTAATTATGAATTATGTGAAATATTATTTTTTCCGAAGTAAGTAGTCATGCTGTGCTGTTTGTATGCATTATCTTCAAAATCCATCTCTTACACTTACCGAATTGCGATAACTTCAGAGAAATTAAACCGATGGGCTTATGCCCTTTTGCACCGAAAATGTAATGATCTCCATAAGTGCAGTGGTGTTTACACAAAGTTCGTTAGCGATCTTAACCGCATTCATTGATATTCGTTCCGAATATTATTTGGTATTATAGCAAAAAAAAACATTTTTGCCCAAAATTAATACATAGACAAACATATACTATTATTGATGCTTGTAGAATTTGATTATACAAAAATACAAGCCAGTTAAATGGGATTGTAAATGTAGCCATATACATCGATTTTATGGGGGGAAAATCAGATTTCGAAAATTTTGGGCTTAGCTCCTTTTGCTTCCAACATATGTACAGGTAATAACATTTTGATCATTCTTACTTTTAGATGTGATACATGAAGGATTGACCAAGCAATCTTCTCTGCTATCACTAGCGGACACGGCGGCGACGGTATCGGAAGGTAAACTTCTGGAGGAGGACGTCGGTGATGTTGTCGTGGTCGTGGTATTCGTTCTTGTCTGTGCTGAGGACGTTGTAGAGGATGTGGATGACGTGGCGGACATGATATCGGGCTCAGGAGTGGGAAATCCCGGGTATCCTCCTTCCTCCTGGACAACTAAAATGGTGCTATTACCGTGGGGATGATGACCCTCCTCTTCCTCCTCCTCTTCAACCTCCTCAATTTCCTCTTCCTCCTCCTCTTCACAAGATTCTTCAGGGATGATTTTGTCTCGTTGGACCTCTAATTGCTTTTTCAGCTCTGCAATGACCGAGTGAAGCTCCGTTAAACGACTCTCATAATTCTGGGCTTGACGACTCAAACTGGACTCCACGTTCAGACTCACTTGGCTCTGCGGATCAAAAAGGATAAGAGTCTATAGATATACTCTGTGAATAGATTCTTACCAAGTCCTTATATAACCTAGAATCACCAAGGGATCATGTACTGCTTTACTATATACCATGTATTCTTCTTGGGATGTATTTTCCTTGATACAATATTATCATGTACATATGCATGCACGCAGAATTGCTGCGTATAAATTTTTTGGGGGGAATTCGCCAAGTCAAATTAACTTTCATTTTATTGTAATAGGCTCATCTGCAACTCTTTTTACAAGATTTAATTCATGATACCAAGTTTTAGACTGTATTAGAAGTGGGACTGTTGTACGGGGTCGTAATGTTGGATATGGTTTTTAAAGGACTCCGAAAGAGCTCATCGTCAAGTTACTTAATCTTAAATGAACGCAGCTGGGAGCATCATTCCAGCTCCTCTCGACATCCCCCTGATTATTTCTGCCGGGGTTTCTTTGGTTTAATCCGTATGATTTTTCCTCTTCCTCTCTCTTTAACAGTATCCTATTTTTTATTCGTTTGCTCTTGCCTTCGTTGCTTTCTCTTTTTTTCTGTATCTCTTTCCTCCTTTATTTACAATCTTCTCGTTTTTCCGGTTTTTTAGTTAGCCACTTGCTTTCTCTTTTGTTTTCTCCTGGTTCTTTCTTATTTTCTCGTCCATTCTACTTTCTCTTTATTTTTTCCTTTCCCTTTTCCTCTGTTTCCCTTTATGTGATCATTGATTTCCCTTTCTCTCTATTTCCCTTTATGTGATTATTTCTTTGCCTTTCCCACTGTTTCCCTTTGCGTGAATTTTTCTTTACCTTTTTTTCTTCCCTTTTTTTCTTCCCTTTTATGTGATTTGTTCGTTTGCTTATTTCCTTTCGCTTAAACGATTCTTTCTCTTTTTCTCACTTTCCTTTTGCGATTATTTATTTTCCTCGGGTAGTTCATTTATTTCCCCTTTACTTGCTCTCTCCCTTTCCTCCTGTGTTAGCTTAATGAGTTTTTCTTTCTATTTTCCTCGCTATGATTTGTTTTCTCATTTATTTTCTCTTTCGCTTTATGATTTTTTTTCTTCCTATTTTCCTCCTCTTGTCTTTCTCTTTATGATTTATAGTTCCCCTTTTTTGTTCTCTCTTTCTTCCCTGTTTTCTTTCCATTTTTCTGTTTTCTCTCTTTTTTTTTTACTTTCCTCTCACATTTATACTTCGTCTCCATTGCACGGTCCATAGACCTGCTTTATGTACTACACGAAACGCATGTATCCTTCGGCAAAAACGAAAGGAGAATAAAATCTGCAACGGCCTGTGGGTGTGCATAGGCTAGTGGAGTAAGTCTTTCGTGAAAAATTGGGTTTCCACATAATTTCATTTGATGGGGGTTAATTTTAATTTAGTGCCGTAATTCGATCTTTTTCTTCTTCCTCTGGAAACAGAACGAACGCGGAGAATTCAGGAGTACTTGAAGTTTCCCCCGTGTTTTTAGGTAGTGAATGAAGACAGAAAGTAACGAGGTTTTAAAATCGTGGTCTTGTTATTCCTCCCGCTAGATTGGTGTGAGAGAAAGAAAGTAAAAAAAAAATATATTGCCGAAGTGAAAAGGGGAATTGGAAAATAATGACGCTGGAATTACCCTTGTTTGCTCTCGGACTTTTCTCTCACGTTTTCTTTCCCTCCTAATTTTTCTTCTGTAACTGACTTTCTTATTCGGTGGCTAGAAGAGGTACAAATCGATTCTTTTTTTTATTCCAGGATTTTAACAAAGCTTTAAAACAATAAAAGGAAGAAAACCAGGGATACGGACCAGGAAGAAAGCTGTCCTGCACGCACATCACGTTTGTCCTCATACCCAGTTGAAAACGTTTACATGTAGATAGATACTGGGCGTAAATTTTGGAGCAAAAAACGTCCAGGTTTGGTTTGTAGGTGCAATAAGTCTTTGAATAAAAAAAAAACAAGACATTCACCTGAATTTTTCGAAGTGCTTCCTGTAATAAATTCTTCTCGGTTGTTACAGAGGCTAGTTGGGACTTGAGGCCGAAAATTTCCTCTTTCAACGGTGATATATGAGTTGACTGCAACTGCAAATGAGACCAAATACATCGGGATTTAGTTCATTTTTTTACATTGGGAATTGTTCAATTTCGGAATTCTAGTCAGGTAATATGTTCCATTGCTTTTTTATGGTGTTAAATAATTTAACTTAAATTTAAGAATTTATATCCAAACTATAAATGCTGCATGGCTAGAAATGTAATTGTAGTATAAACTCTAAAATCAGTAAAATTACGAGAAAATATATTTACGAAAAGCGTGATAGATGCAATAAACATTAATATGACTGAAAATAAAATTCGGCGCGGTTAATACCCGGGATTTGAAGGTTACCGTAACCAACCCATTTTTAAAAGAGGAAGATGTCAGGGAAAGAAACAGATTGTCAAAGAGACAAGAAATGTCGTAAGGAAGAAGTGTCAGACTCCGCAAGAGACATGATAAGCTCCAGTGATTTCCTTTGGAACAGGCACAAGGATTTGTCAACGAATTGTAAGTATTTGTAACTCTTTTAAATTGACATTAATAAATTACTACATGCTCGTAGTAACGTGATAGGCATTTTCTTGTCTGTTTTGTATGTAATATATGCATTTTTTAACAATTTTTTGCTACAATCTTATGCTACAATTTTTTGCTGCATTTGTTTTTTTTTTTTTTTGTGAGTGTAACTATATCGGATTCTGTACACACGTGCAGGGAAAGTTGAAACCAAATCTTCGATTCGGTTACCCGGACTTGGATTTGACGTTTAGATGGTATTTACCAAGAAAGTGTTTTACATGGCAAAATGAATGTGTAAGGACGATATTATTGATCTTTTTATACATATTGGGTGTACTTCTAATATGATCATCTCCACTTTACTTTAATCTAAAAGGACTGTTCAACCTGCATTTTGCATTGTGAATAGAACTTCGGAGATATTTTTGAATTTGAACATCGTTAGCACGTTTTTTAATTTGAAGGACTTGTAGACGTTTTTGAATTTGAACATTATGGAGACGGTTTGGACAATATTGAGCCCTTTTTTATTTTGGACAATTTTGAAACGTGTTTGAATTTATGCAACATGAAAACAATAATTTTTTTCTTCACTCTGTATTCTAAAAATTTCCCTATGCGAAAACAAGATTCTGGTTTATTTCTTCCTTCCAGGTACAGGACACATTTCAAGATTTAATCTGGTGACGAACGGAATTCAATCCATTTTTAAATTCTGGTAGAACGGAAATAATCAGATTTCTCAGCCACAATTTCCTTGACATTGATGCTATAAGACACAAGTGCTGTTTGAACACTTTTATTTAGTAATTCCTGGAATTGCCGTCAATTTTCTAATGGTAAGACTTTTATTGTTGATATTCCCAGGCATTTTGAAAATTCTTAAAATACATATATCTATACGTTTTATGAGGATATATTTCCTTCCTATACATACCTCAACATTCATAATTGACCTCCTTTTCCCCCCACAGCTCAAGTTTTCCCCCGTAGGAAAGTGTCTGGAATTCTTAAAAAAAAGCCTGGAAGAAATATAAGTTTCTTGGAAGAGGGAATATAGAAGAGTGAAAAAAAGGGGGGAAAGCGGAAAGGAAAAATAATAAAAGAACGAGGGAATTGTGGATGGTGCAGGGAATAACTTGTGGAAAATGGTGATGACTTTTAAATTACTCCTTAATGTTGGCTGCCATTCACTTTACTTTTACTGCTTTCTCCGAGGTGGGAGGAGGAGAGGAAAAAAGAAAGTCCAAAGAAAGTTAAGGGGATGGAGATAGCCTTGAAGAAAGGCAGTTGAAAGGGAGAGCGTGAGATAAAAGAATTATAACCTTCCTTTTCCCTCCTTTATCTTTCCACTTGTACTAATATCCCCCGGACTTAATATGAGATTAAATGTCTAACCTCTTCTACTTCCTACCCGTCTTTTTATGTCAGATTTCCTTTCCTTTTTTCGCCCAAAAAAAAAATAGCCCTAAAAACACGCAGAGAAAGAAAAGATTTCTTTACACTTTTCCTAGTCTTAACCTTTTTCCCATTCCTTTTCACGCCTACTTTTTCCCCCGGCAAGAAATGGTCATATTCCTAGAATACTGCGCACTCTATTTCTGGTGTCGTTCCACGCTCAAGAGATATTATTATTAGTAGAGGAAGGGAAAAAAATTGAGTGTGAAGAAATAAATTGTGTCAGTAGTCACGCCAAAAGTTGCAAATCTGGGGACAAATCATTGTCACAAGACATTTTTATCAATACTTCCCATTCACAACGCTTCCTCCTCAAAAAAAGTGTCCTGTAGACTCCCACAAAAATGGCATTATAGACCTCTTATGCAAATTAACGGAGAAAGCAATTTGGCTCTTTTCGGAAGATAGTAAATATGTCAAAGTTGGGGGATTTTCTTGTCCGTGGAATAGCGTCGTCTTTTTTTTCACTATTTTTTCTTCGGCAGTGTGATTTCCGGGGACAGAGACTTTTACTCAGGGAGAGAAAGACAGACCCGAGGAGGAAGGGATAACTTTCCAGTCGGACGTCACTGGAGATAGGGAGAGAGACACTGGAGAGAAAGCAAGAGGAAAGCTACCATTTGATACAACGGGAGATATATCCGGAGACACCGAGAGAGCTGTGAGCTTCACGGCAAAAACTACCCAAACAAAGAGAGGGAGTTATTCAGAGACAAGAGACATGGGAAACCGCCGAGAGAAATAAAAACACACGAAGCTGCCTGCGGAGAGACGAAACAATTACAGAAAGACAAATGAAGTGTGAGAGAGATCAGACTGAAGGGAACTGCGGAGAGACAAAGAGAGAGACCAGACAAAGTGGAAGAAACTACCGAGAGACGCAGAGAAAAGCTAAGAAAGAGAGAAAAATACAAGAGAGAAAGACCAGATAAAAAGAGCAGAGATAGAGAGAGAGAAAGACAGAAAAGAACAGAGCAGAGAAAGAGAGCAAAACAAGGAAAGAGCGGACAAAGAGAGAAAGAAAGAACGGAAAGAGAGAGAAAGAGATAGATCAGTGAAACAATGGAGAGAGAAGACTCAGCGAAACAAGAGGGACAGAGAAAAAGATCCGCGAAAAAGGAGAGAGAAAGAAATACCAGAGAGATTGAAACCAGAGAAAGATAGCGAAATACCAGTGAAAGTCAGTAAGAGAAAGATCAGAGTAAAATAGAAAGTTCAAAGAAAAACAGAGACAGATTAGAGGAAAAGAGAAAAAGGTCAGCGAAAAAGAGAAAGATCAGAGGAAAAAGGGAAATGTCAGAGAAAAAAGAGAAAGATCAGAGGAAAAAGGGAAATGTCAGAGAAAAAAGAGAAAAGAGAGGGAAAGGCCGAAGAGACAGACCAGAGAGCGGAGGAAACGACGGAGAGAGACACACACAAGCCGAGAAAGACGGAGAGAGATTCAGCAAAGGGTCGTGAACTTGTCAAAGTCCCTTTTATCAAGAAAGTAATAAATCAAGGGAAAATTACTCCTCTTAGATCTCCTTCATATAACCCGATTATACATGTATACATTTGAATCTCACGGGGTGCCGGGGAGGCAAATGCGTTTCAAACTCTTTTTAAGTATGTACGCACATGTTTGTGTTTGCGGATGATGATGATGAGGATGGAAAGAAATGACTGGGACTCTGACTTAATAATCCCTCTAAGACTGAGGAGGAGCTCAATTAAGGAGTCTTTGACATCTCATCCTTCTTAGCATTAGTTTCCTCTTCCTCCGCCTCCTCTTCTCCCTTCTTTTTCCTCATTCTTTCTCCTCCAATCCTCCTTTCATTCACTTCCTCACTATTCCTTCCCCTCTTTTCTTTGCTGAATCTGTTCCTTCCTTTTTGCCAAAAGTTTTTTTCCTTTCTTAAATTTGTACCGTCTCCTCTGTATTTCTTTCTGCTTTATTATCCCCACTTTTGTTACTGTTAATTTTCTCTTCCCATTTCATATCGTCTCTTGTCTCTTTCTTCCTTGACTTCCTTGTCTGTAACCAGCTCGCTATATCTTCCTTATTTGTTCTACTTCTGCCATGTCTCTCCTTCCTTGTTGGAGCCTCCAGAGAGGAATTAAGCCAAAAAAGTCTTCCTATTGACATCCTCCTTCTCCTCTTGCTCTCTTTTGCTACAGTGGCCATTTCCTTGTGCGTGGGTAAACATTCTGATGGGTAAGAAAATCTCCTTTATCCCTTTACTTTTTCTGTTTGTAGAGAGTTTGTATAGAGCCATCAAGAGACTCCCGTTGACTATGTACGAAAGCCTTTTGGGAAGGAAAGTGCAAGGGCATGTAATGGGTGGATGGTCCCATAATCTTTTTTTCCTTTGCAGTGAGAGTCTATTGCAGTCTATTTTTCCAGAGTAAAACCGGAAGATTTTGCCGGAAAAATGGGGGCGATTTCCCGGCTTTAACAAATACTTTGACTATAATTATACTTATGTGCTGTGTATATTCGTTTAATTTGCGTTTCCATTGGTTGTTATAAATACAATTTTATTTTATTGTCTGAATTTTATTAAGGCAACAAATATGAGTACTTCCCTTTTTGGACATTCCTTGGACATATCTTTTCCGTGGTTATTTGCGTCCGAGATTAAACCTTATTAAGACTGGTCATGGCCAAGTTCCGGTGATTTATTGGTAATGAGAAACTGAGAACTTTTCCTGTTTTTGTTCCTTCTTCATGCCTTTTTCAAGTTCTTTTGTAATAGCTGGAGCGAATACTTTGTTGTTTCTGTACAGATTTTCCTTATCGGATAAAAGGACAGTGGGACACACTTGTCAGGGAGGAAATGGAGAAAAGCTGCCTGGAGATAAAAGTACATATGTACACGGTATGTAAATTTTAATGAGTAATACATCCAGTTGGGAGAAAAAGCCCTTTTGTAAGAAAATTTTGTGCATGACACCATGCCGCTCTCCTATCAAATTAAAATCTCTTGCGGGAGACATCTTCAGAAATTACTGGCATTTCTCTCTCTCTCTCTCTCTCTCTCTCTCTCTCTCTCTGTCTTGCAGGTCTTTCCCTTGTCTCTCTTTCTCTCTCTTCTCTTTCTCTGTCTCTTTCACTCTCCCACTCTCTGGGTTTTCTCTCTCTCCTGCCATCTCTTTAACCCTCTTGCTTTTCTCTCTGTCTTTTCCTCTCTCTTGATTTGTCCTTCTCCATCTCCCTCTTTCCTTGTCTCACTCTCTCTCTCTCTCTTTTGATTTCATACTAGTATGTCTCATTATCTCTCCGTCTGTCACTCGCTGGTCTCTCTTTCTTTGGGTTTTCTCTGGTCTTTTTCTTTCTCTTTTTCTTCCCCTCATTTTGACCTTTCTCTCTCTCTCTCTCTCTTTGATCTTTCTCTCTCTCTTTAATTTATCTCTCTCTCTTTCTCTCTTATAATCTTTCTCTCTCTTTCTCTCTTATTAATCTTTCTCTCTCATTCTCTCTTTTTGATCTTTCTCTCTCTTTCTCTCTTTTTGATCTTTCTCTTTCTTTTCTTTCTCTCTCTCTCTTTCTGGTCTTTGTCTCTTTCTCTCTGGTCTTGCTCTCTCTCTCCCTTTCGTTCTCTCTCGCTTTCTGTGTCTCTGTGTCTCTTTCTCTCTGGGTTTTCTCTGTCTCTCTGATCTTGCTCTCTCTCGCTTTCTGTGTCTCTGTTTCTCTTTCTCTCTGGGGTTTCTCTGTCTCTCTGGTCTTGCTCTCTCTCTCTCTTTCGTTCTCTCTCGCTTTCTGTGTCTCTGTGTCTCTTTCTCTCTGGGTTTTCTCTGTCTCTCTGATCTTGCTCTC
>JAQGBT010006095.1:0-13129 GCA_034698585.1 Disparrhopalites patrizii
TATTTTTTTCCTTTTCTATTTTTCTCTATTTTGCTATCTATTTTTTTCCTCTTCTGTTTTTCTCTTCTATTTTTTTCCTTTTCTATTTTTCTCTATTTTGCTATCTATTTTTTTCCTTTTCTATTTTTCTCTATTTTGCTATCTATTTTTTTCCTCTTCTGTTTTTCTCTTCTATTTTTTTCTTCTGGTTTTCTCTTCTATTTTCTTCTTCTGGTTTTCTCTTCTATTTTCTTCTTCTGGTTTTCTTTTCTATTTTCTTCTTCTGGTTTTCTCTTCTATTTTTTTCTTCTGGTTTTCTCTTCTATTTTTTTCTTCTATTTTCCTCTTCTATTTTTCTCTTGTATTCTCTTCTCCATATATTTATCTCTTCTTTCCGCTTTTTTGTTTTCCTGAATTCTGTTATTCCCATGACAGTTTAAAAAAAATTGAAGACAGCTCCATTTTTTGGAAATATTTATTGCATATGTAGATACATATATTGGAAAAGTTTTCCTTCCTAATGACGCGTAAAGGGTTCGTTGCTCACCAGAAATCTCAGAGCCAACAAGAGCCAGTCACAATATCATCATATTCCATTTATGCATATTATACTGATATATTATGTTTAGATGCAATATGCATTCTCTGATTGACTAAAAATGTATGGCAGAGATGTGAAGTAAGTGATGGGGAAAAAATGGTACATATACATATATAGTACATATAGTGTTCAATGCAGAGCTATATTAAATCTTCACACGTCGTATAATTATCCATCCAGGATCTGCAATGCCGTTATTATGCATGTTGTAGTTCGTAATACATGCATAAATGCACACGTTTTTAGCATTATTGCTCTTTAAAAGCGGATTTCTTTAGCACGAAGACCTCCGGTTTGGTTCAAGTGCAATTTGCATAAGTATCAATTGCGCTACCAAGTTCAGTTTCAAATCCGAAAAATTTCGGTAGAAACTTGTACTTGACAATTTGAGTTTTTAGAAAATATTCGAAATTTAGTAGCTAAACGTTTGTTAAACAATTCAATTACGATGATAATAATTTGGAACTTGATTAAACCGACTTGAAATTGGAATTATTTTAACATGAACTTTAACCGAATTCGAATTTTGTCCAAATATCGGTGTTCAAATTCAATTTTAAGTACGATTTCAAGTTTGAAATGAAAATAAAATAGCTGATAAGGACCTCTGTGAAAAATCTCTCCTCAAACAACAGTAGGAGCATGCACGGAATCAAAAGCCATTTTTTTTAGCGGAGTCACTAGACCATATCATGTACTAACTATTACTTAAAAAAAAAGAATTGTTAAGAAAAAAATTGAAAAGAGCAAATATTATAATAGTAATGAGAACATTTATAAGGAATAAAAGGGGAAATTGGAGCTATTTTTGTACTTCCACGCGTGCCATATGCTTCCATTTGGATAAAATGGGAGTCTTTTTTTCTGTCCCTATAATCTTTACTTTTTTCTTTTCCTACTCAAGCAAGAATTTTCATTTTATGATTTTTTTTTCTGTATCATAATTGTTGCGGTAAATAAATAAACATTTCCATTTTGCTTCATTTTTTTTTTGGTATTTCTTTCTTTAATCTTTTGTAGCTTATGTGGGCTGCCGACTACTTTGGGATTTCCTTCTCGTTTATTGTATGCAAGTACAGGCATGCATTCACACAAGGAAATAAATCCAGGAGCAATTAATTCCTTTTTTCTCCTCCGTTGCCTTTTATGAGCCGCAAGTGGTACGGTGGTTTATTTTATTTTTTTCGAGTGAGAGATTCTCACAGAGAGAAAGAGAGAGAAGTGACCGAGAGAAAGAGAGAGACTCGGGAGATGAAAACGGATTTTCCACAGGTACTTTTTTTTATCTCAAGAGGAGGCTTAAAAAATACGTTTTGCATTTTGCATTTTTTTCTCACCAAATGTGTTTAAAAGTGATAAAAAATATTTGTGGTTGAAGAAATGAGAGGAAAGTGAGGCGAAATTAAATCAAAATATTTACAATTTAGATTGAATAAAATTCGTTTCCACAAAAAATTAAACAGGAGAGAGAAATTTGAATAAAAGAAACATTAAATGGACGGTAAAATCAATTAAAATGGTAGCTGAACCTAAAATTATGGGGTAAAAAAAACTAAATATCAGTTTTTCTAAAAAAAACTGGGTTAAAAAAAATTAAAACGACTAAATTTCTGGGATCCGAAAAATATTTGAAAAAATCTGAAAATAAAATAATAACACAAATAAATCAAAAACAAATAAACACAAATAAGAGATTTTACATAGACTTCCTTACGGAAGTATTTTGGAAATTAGAAACAATTTTTGGGAAGCAAGACAACGTAAATTTAAAAAACGTTGAATGAAGTAAATTGATATTATGTAGTTTAATTCAGTAAAAAATATTAAAAAGGTAGCACACGGCCATATAATATGAACAAACATACGTATTAAAATATAGGTACATATGAAATTTTTTTAAAATTCAATTCCAAAAAAAAAACATGAAACCACAATTTAGGGAGAAAAATAAGACAAAAATAGAAAGAAAAGTTTCCAAAAAAAATGTGAAATCATTCTCTTTTCCCCCGACGAAAAAAATCGATTTCTTCTTGTGCAGCTAATTTGCTAAAAGCATCACGTACACTCGCGAGTACAATGTATATAATGCTTAAAAGGTGGGGAATTAAACGGTGAGCGATATAATACAAGTATAATCACGTGTAATGGCACATACGCAGATACAAAGGGTCATAATCTTTAAACTGCGTTTCTGTCACAAGCGCTTCTCCCCTTGAGGTTATAAAAATCTACCTCGTTTGAGTCTGTTCAAATATGCGTGTGCAGCAAGGAAACGTTCCACAACAATTGGTGATGGGAAAAAACTTTCACTATCCATGATCGTTTACATCCCCGAGAGCTTCATGTAATTGCAATAGGACCCAACAGAGAGAGAGAGAGAGAGAGAGAGAGAGATTTCTCGAGTTTAAAATACCAAGTCAAGTGTGTCTGTGTGTATGTGTTTGAAATGTCCATTGAAGGCGAAAAGAGCCAATAATGGGTACTTTACAAGGTCAAAGGATTTTCCGTGACCTTGTCAAATGTATCTATCTTTATCCCAATAATGCGTTGTTCAACCCCCTTTGAGAGAGCATTGTTGGTCAAGACAATCTGGCCACGCCAGGAGCACGTTTTTTTCATTTTTCTGCTCTTCAATCTCTCTCTCTCTCTGTCTCTCTCTCTCTCTTTTTCTCTCTCTTTATTTCCCTCTGTCTTTTTTTTTGTCTCTCTCTGTCTTTTTGTCTCTCTTTATTTCCCTCTTTGTCTTTTTCTCTCTCTTTATTTCCCTCTTTATCTTTTTTTTTTCTCTCTCTCTCTGTTTTTTTCTCTCTCTTTATTTCCCTCTTTGTCTTTTTTTCTCTCTCTTTATTTCCCTCTTTGTCTTTTTTTCTCTCTCTCTTTATGTATCTCTCTTTATTTTATCTCTCTCTTCATGTATCTCTTTCTCTTTATTTTATCTCTCTCTCTTTCTTTACTTCTCTCTCTTTCTTTACGTCTCTCTCTCTTTATTTATCTCTCTCTCTTTATTTATGCCTCTCTCTCTTTATTTATCTCTCTCTCTCTTTATTTATCTCTCTCTCTCTTTATTTATCTCTCTCTTTATGTCTCTCTTTATTTATCTCTCTCTTTATGTCTCTCTTTATTTATCTCTCTCTCTTTATTTATCTCTCTCTCTTTATTTATCTCTCTCTCTTTATTTATCTCTCTCTCTTTATTTATCTCTCTCTCTTTATGTCTCTCTTTATTTATCTCTCTCTCTTTATGTCTCTCTTTATTTATCTCTCTCTCTTTATGTCTCTCTCATTATGTCTCTCTCATTATGTCTCTCTCTTTATTTCTCTCTCTCTCATTCTCTCCTTCTTTTCATCCTCTTTGTTTCAACTTTTCTCTTTCATTCTATCTGCTTTTTCTGTCCTTTTGCGTCTATAATTTTCTGCCTTTCTCTCTTTTCCCGGCATTCTGTCTCTGATTATCTCTCCTTTTCTCTTTTCTCTAGTACGGCTTTTATCTTGTTTTTCTATTTATTTTTATCTCTTTATTCTGTTGTTGTGTATCACTTTTTCGACCTCACTATACATTCTGTTCTTGCTCATCTCTCTTGCTTTCTCTTTCTCTAGAGGTCTCCCTCTCCTTTCTGTCTCGGTTTCTCTCTTCCTTTTTTCAGTCTTCGATGTCTCATTTTCCATTTTCTTTTCTGTTTCTCCGTCTCTGGCTTTCTTTTCGGTTCTTTTCTCTCTCGCCTTTATGTTTCTGTTTGTCTCTTTTATTTCCCTTCTCTTTCATTGGCTCTCTTCACAGTACCTGTCCGTGTTTATCTTCGTTTTTTGCCTCTCTGTTTCTCTGATGCTCTCTCTCTTTGCTGTCTCTCGATTTCTCTGATTCTCTCTCTCCGTCTATTTCTCCCTTTTTTCTGCCACTGCTATATCCCATTATTTGTTGCACAAGGGAATTGAAAAGCAAATCCTGATTGTGAATTGGACCATGGGTGCTGGACCCCATATTTTCGTGTTCCATTCCCTGCCAACGTGATTGCTTTGGGGTTATTGTAGGATGTCCTGGAGAACAAAAAGAGTCTCAATATTCCCTATAAAGTCCTAGAAAAATGCCTTTTTACATAAACATGTATGTACATACATAAATAATTTTGGGCCGGCCGGGGACTTCCCCTTATCCTTTCTCCTGCAATGGTAATAAAAGCTCTGCATCAATTATAACACGTGCCATGCATAATATACTGAAATACGCAAAATATGGGTACACATATAGACATAGGCATATACATATAGATACCTTCCTCAGCATTTCTGTGTACGTTTTGCTCCTTGTCAATGCCTACAATCTCCCTTGTTCCACCTCCAACCCTTTACTGAATGACATGCATCCTCTCCATTCTAATAGGCGTCTCCCCTTGAGCAGAACATGGACGGGTTATTATCATTCTATTCTTGGGGATGGTCCATTTCTTGGAATTTGGTGAAGCCGTCATTCCCTGGCCATGTCCTCTTCTCCCAATTTTAGAGAGTAACATATGTACATAATGGCAAAAGGAGTCACTCCAAATCAAAGTGAATTACATATTCAAGCACTACCGTACAGCATGAAGTGCATTGTTTAATTTAAAGTATGCCTTGATTTACTCAGGGAAATCTGATAAAAGGAACACTTCTATACGGATGTAACTAGGTATAACATAGAGAATGCGAAATACAAGAAAAGCACATTTTTTAAATGCAAAACTGTCTCTCTCATTCAGACGTGTTTGTTCCGTGTTGGGTAAGTGCAAGATAGAGTGGGAGAGGATTGATTCACAGAGAGAGAGAGAGAGAGAGAGAGAGAGAAAAGAGTAATGGTGTGGAGAGACCGTAGAGAGATAAGAAGAGACAAAGTGAGAGTGGAGCAGAGCAAATTATGTGACGAGAGGCTTTTTTCAGATATGGGAGATCAAGGGGCAAAAGTAGATAACTGGAACTACATATGTGGCTGGAGAAAGATATGAAGTTACAGCCAGAGACAGACAAGGGCAAAGGAAAGAAGACAGGGAGACAGGAGTGGGAAAAGAGAGAGAGGATAGAAAAGTGAAAGAGGAAAGGAGAAGGGAAAGATGGAAGGAAAAACGAAAGGTAAAAAGTCGGGAAAGAGAGATGGAACAGGCAAAAGAAGAGAGGAAATTGCGATAGACGAAAAGAGGAAAATCGAGGAAGACTAGAGAGAGAGAGATAAAAAAATGCAAGAAGAATAGAGCAAGAAAAAGGAAAGAAGAAGAAATGGGAGAGAAAAATCCAAGAAAAAATGAGAGAGAAAAATCCAAGAAAAAATGAGAGAGAAAAATCGAAGAAGAAATGAGAGAAAAATCAACGAAGAATGAGAGAAAAATCAAAGATGAATACCGAGAGAAAAAAGCCAAAGGAGAAATGACAGAGAAAAAAACCAAAGGAGAAATGAGAGAGAAAAATGATAAAGGGGAAATGAGAGAGAAAAAAACCAAGGAGAAATGAGAGAGAGAAAAGCCAAAGGAGAAATGAGAGAGAAAAAGGTTGAAGAGGAAATAAGAGAGAAAATATTAAAGGTAAGAAAAGAAAGAAAATCGAAGAAAAGTGAGAGACGATACCCAAGAGAAAAAGAGAGAAAAAACAAAACATAAATGACGAGAGAGAAAAAACCAAATAGGAAAGTAGAAGAAGAGAGAGAGGACAAAGAAATATAAAAAGATAGAAGCAATATAATGAAAGATGAAAACAGAGACAGAGAACAGCAAAAAGAGAAAAATCAAATGCACAGAGAGAGTAAATGGAAAATAGAAAGCGAAAGAGAAGAAAAGATAGAAAAAAGCACAAAGAAAGAGCGAAAGAAAAAATAAAGCGAGGAAAAACGAAATAAATGTGAAAAGAGGAAAACTCAGAAAAAAGTACAAACAAATAAAAACGAGAGAAAGACGTGCAAAGAGAAAGAGAACGAAAAAAAGGAGTAAAATAAATACATTAAGAGACAAGAAAACCAAGACTAAAATAGGAAAAGTCAGAATGCAATTGGGAAGGTAAAAGGAAATGGGAAAATAGACAGAGGGGCCCACGAAAGGATAGGAAAACAGAGAGACAAGCAAAAGAGAGAGGAGCAGCAAAAAATTGAACAAAGTATATTCACACAGTGAATAAATGCACCGCAAATGAAACAGATAAATTGAGAGGGGAAAAAAAAGAATGAGAAAATGCTTCCATAAATAACCCCATTGGGTGCTTTTAGTAGTGCCAGTCCCTGCATCGTGTGATCTTGAACTGTTATGAGAGATAATAATTTTTATGGTTTCTCCATTAAATTCTCCATCTAAAATACTTTGTATGCAGCCTCCCTTATAACATGAAAAGGTACATAAAATACAGAAGTAGGAAATAAAATATTCCTTTATTCATTTTTCTTCTCTCTCTCTCTCTCTCTCTCTCCTACTCTTTAGTCCATTTTAATTACTCCAAAACCCCAAGACATATAATTACTCCTAACCCACTCACGCCTTAAAAAAATCCCTTGTTAAGACTTACAACCAGCAATCCCCCTTTAATGTGGGTTATTGGGCAGCTACCAAGCCACAGAATAAGTGAGGCATGAGAGCTCTCGTGTTCCCAAAAGGAAGGTGCAAATGAGTATAAAATAATATTTATGCACTCAAGAGGAGTCAAGTAGAGATAATAATTGCAAATAAATAAATACACACCACACATTATACTTAATTCTTTTTACAATTCATACCCTTTAACCCTTTTTCCCCCTTATATTTTTAATGATTCATTTTTTTAAAAACCTTTTTTCCCCATTTTCTAATATAGCAATCCAATGCCCATACCTAAAAAAGTGCAAAGGTTCGGCAGAATGACACGTGTTGCCGCAGGTGGTGAGTCCTTCCCCACGTGTGTGCATATGGAAGTGGATGGAGACGTTCATTTACATGGGAGATACATACGTACGTACATTATAGATTCTACATGTGGATATGGATGAGTATGGATATGCATGCAAAAATAATACGTGGAGAGAGATTAGTGAGAAAAAGTACCACATTTTATGGGGTTTTAGGCTCTTTATATGACTTGGGTTGTACATGGATCCAGAGCCATTTATTTTATGGCTCCACACTGTACCGGGTACACCCCATAGGAGATTGTGTGTGAAGTGGTGTATTAATAGAAAGGTGTGTAGGTTATTAGAGAGAAGGAGAAAAACACATATTGAGTCTCTCTCTCTCTCTCTCTCTCTAGGCTCCATTATTGACAACGATGCGCCAAGTGAGATTCGTGCCAAAGACTTGGCCACTGCACATACATGGCTCTGTGTGAGTGCTAAAGCGAGAGTGAAAGAGAGAGAGAGAAAGGAATAGAGAGAGAGATGTCAACGGGGTACAACAGACGTCGGGGTGAACCGGAAATGCAAGAGGATGATGGAGAGTATAGAAAAGAAAATATGGGGAGACATAATGAAATTGAGGAAAAGAGGAAGAGAAAAATAAAAATTGAAGAGAAAAATGCGGTAGAAAAGATGCAGGGGACAGACAAGGCCAGAAAACGGGAGAAACTAAGAACACAAGGAAATATGAGGGAGAAAGCGAGACGAAATAGGAAAGAGAGAGATAACAGAAGAAAAATTGAAAAGAGAGATAACAAGAAACAACGAAGAGAGATAACAGAAGAAACATCGAAGAAAGAGACAAAGAGTCACAGATCAGAGAAAATTAATTAAGAGAAAACTGAAAAAAGAAAAAGAGGGAGAACAGAGAAACGGGAAAGAGAGACAGAAGTGAGGATAATAAAAAGGGAGTGGAAGAGAAGGGAAAAGCAAAGAGGAAGATACAACAGAAACAACAATGAGAGAAAATGATAGAAATTTAGATGAAAGAAAGAACAAGGAGACAGAACATAGAGAAAACACAGGGGAAAAGCCAAAAGAGAAAAGGAAAGGGACTACAAAAAGAGAAAACAGCTAAACAGGAAAGAGAGAAAACACAGGAAAAGCAAAGGGAGAGGGAGAGAGAAATCACAGAAAAGAGAGGGGACAGAGAAGAGATGAATAAAAGAGGGGAAAACAGAAGAGATAGAGAAATAGAAAGAAAAGTAATGAGAGAGAAAAGATACAGAAAGAGAGAGAAAAGTAATGAGAAAGAAAAGAGACAGAAAGAGAGAGAAAAGTAATGAGAGAGATAAGAGAGAAAAAGAGAGAGAAAAGAGAACGAAAGAGAGAGAAAAGGAGAGAAACGTAATGAGAGAGTAAAGACAGAAAAAAGAGAGAAAGAGAGAGAAACGTAATGAGAGAGTAAAGACAGAAAAAAGAGAGAAAGAGAGAGAAAAGGAGAGAAACGTAATGAGAGAGTAAAGACAGAAAAAAGAGAGAAAGAGAGAGAAAAGTAATGACAGAGAAAAGAGAAAGAAGGGGACAAAGAGAGCCAAGAAAATAAAAAGAGACAGGAAGGAAAAGGAAATAAGGAGGAAGAGAACAGAAAAAAGAAAGACAGGCAACAAGGAAAAGGAAATAAATAGAAAAAAGAGAGAACAGGAAAAAAGGAAAACAGAATTAAGGAGATGGATTAAGGAGAACTCATACAAGGATTAGAGCCAGTACGGAATTGAGAAAAAGTGATAACAAAAGTGCATAGAGACAATGATAGAAAAGAGTCAAGTCAGAGAAAGAGAGAGTACATGCATATACATATACATACATACATATGTACACATAATATTCTATAGAATGAGAAATATACAAGTGAACAGTAAAAGCCTTTTCTTCCCACAAATCCTCACACAGAGCATATTGTACAGAGGATCTCCTTCTAGGCCTTCCTGGCCATTACGTTCATTCATGTCATGACTGTGTTCTTGGGCAGTAGTGATCATCGTCTTTCTCTGCTCCTCCAATATCCTCCTCATATTTCTGTGAACCTGTATTAATAAATCAGAATAATAATAAGGGGAAAAAAAGTGTGTACGTGTCCCTTTTTTTGCTCCTCAAATAAAATATGACAAGAGACATTGCCAGTTATAACAGCCATAATTCCCATCTTAATCCATAGTGGTTATAGAGTGCGTCCATTGAAGTACACAGTCGACATTTCCAAAGGATAATTGACCATTTTTTTCCATCTGTTTTTTTCCATAGTGAATGTGAGTGACTGGGAAAGGAGGAAATTTTGATCTGAAACCGAACCGAATTCCACGACGGAGCCCCAAGACTCGAAGAGGAAAGTGTCAAGGAATTTTATTGAGAGGAAAACCTGAGGGAATTCTTGCCTTTTCTCCAGCCCGAACTTTTTTGGGAGTATTAAAGGTAAGGCCTTTTTTTTTTTGTTTTTATTTTTTGCAGGGAAGTTCATCAAGGAATTGCATAAAGCATATGGCAGTTGGTCTGGAGAATTTTCTCATGTTTTAATCCTGGAAAAAGTTTTTCTGGGGGAAATGTCAAAGTTCATTTCTGGGGAAAGTCGGGATTAATTTCCTGGAGAAAAAATTTGGGTTTAATTTCAAGGGGAAAAATTCAGCCTTTATTTCAAGGGGGAAAATTCAGCCTTTATTTCTCTGGAAAAATTCAGGCCTTATTTCCAAGGGAAAATTATGGGCTTTATTTTACAGGGAAAAATGTCAGTTTTTATTTCAAAGGGGAAATATCAACTCTTATTTCGCAGGGGAAATATCAACTCTTATTTCACAGGGGAAATATCAGCTTTTATTTCAAAGGGGAAATATCAGCTTTTATAAAGGTAAAAATATCTTTTTTGCACTCTTCCAGGGAAAAATGGCTGGAAGGCCAGCTGTGAAAGGCAACAAATGCTTACGCGGATTCGGGAAGTAAATTAAAAAAGAGAAAGTGGGAGAAAAATAATTAAAGCCTCCCTTACTTTTAATTAAATTCGGGGCAAAGAGGAGAATTGGAGGAAAAAGCACTCCAGGCACCAGCAATTTAATCTTCTCTCTCCAGTTTCCAAAAGGGGCAAAACCTCCCCGGCATTCCCTAATCATTGTTACGGACCATGTTTTTAATAATGACCATGTTCCCCGTGCATCACAAAATCTGCGCAGAAACTGGAGAGGAAAACATTTTGTTTACCAAAAATATGTTGCCGGGAGCTGGGAAAATATTAAAGGAGTCTTTTGTGTTTTTTTTTTGGTTGTTTTTTCGTGAAATATGCATTGGAGATTGTCGTTGAAAGACAAGAGAAAAGTACATACTGTGGGGGGGGGGAAATAAAAGGGTGCATTTTGTTCGAGGGGGGATTTTTTTTTTTTTGCAAATGGAATAGTGTGTTTAGGACCGGGAATGACGATACGCCCAATCTCTTATTGGATTAATGGCTTGAGGGACATATCCCATTAGGTGCATACACATGTGTGGCTTCCTTGCGTAATGTGATCATGATAGCCAACTGGGGGCTTTTATCTCCTCGCAAAATCTCTCTCCCAGTTTTCCTTGACTTTTTCCCCTTTCTACACTTCTACCTCGAATTCTATTTCTCTATTTCCCTCTCTCTGTCTGTCTCTCTCTATTTCTCGCTCTTTTTCGTTCTCTCTCTCTGTTTCCTTTTATTTCTTTTCCTCTATCATTATCTTTCTCTCTGCATTTCTATCTTGTGTTTTCTCTCTCTTTTGTCATCTTTTTTCTCACTCTTATTCTCTCTCTCTCTGCCTCTCTATTTTTTTTTCTCTCTCTCTGCCGCTCTATTTTTTTTCTCTCTCTCTGTCTCTCTATTTTCATCTCTTTTCTCTCCCTATTTTCCTCTTTTTTCTCTCTCTATTTTCTTCTCTCTTTGTCTCTCTACGTTCCTCTCTATTGCACTCTCTCTTTTCTCTCTATTTTCCTCTCTATTTTACCTTCTTTTTTTCTCTCTATTTTTTCTCTCTCTGTATCTCTATTTTACTCTATTTTTCTCTCTCTACATATTTTGCTCTTTTTTCTCTCTTTCTTTTCCTCTATTTTTCCTCTTTTTTCTTCTCTCTTTCTCTGTCTCTGTATCTCTCTCCCTGTATTTCATTCTTTTATTCGCTCTATTTTCCTCTCATTTCTCATCTTTCTATTTTCCTGTCGTTTCTTCTCTCTCTTTTTATTCTTCGTTTATTCTCGTTTTATTCTCTCTCTATTTTCTTCTCTTTTATTTTCTCTCTCTGTCTTTCCGCAGCTCTTATATTCTCTCTCTCTTTCCCCTTTCATTCTTTTTGTCTTTAAGTCTCTCTTACACACATTCTGTGTCTCTATCTCTCCCTGCCTCTTCTTCTCTCTCTGTCGTCCTATATCTCCCATGCTCTCTCTTTCACGCTGTTTCCGTGCCCAACCATATCTTTTCTGTCTCTCTCTCTCTCTCTGCCTTTCTCTTCCTCTCTTACTCTGTCTCTCTCTCTCTCTCTCTTTCTGCTTCTCTTTTTGTTATTGTCTACCTCTCTCGTCCATTCCCCTCTGTGGTTCTCTTTTCTCTGGCTCTTTCCTGTATTTTTCCATCATTTTGGACCCTCTTCATGTATTTCCTTTTGCTGTCTCTTTAGGATTACTGTCTCTCTCTCTCTTTTGCTATATCTCTCTCTCTGTTGTATATCCCTCTGAATATTTTCCTCGCACTTTTGCGTGTCCAATAAGGAGTTCCTGTTTGGAGGTTGTTGCGTAATATCATTTTAGTGCCTGTGGTTTCTCCGTCCAGATTTGTATATTGCTAAATTTACATATATATACATATCAACGTACAAAAACCAATATACAAAGATGTTATCAGCTCGTCAATCTTCCCAAAGGGAGGAGGGGGAGGGAACAAGACCTAGAGAAAAGCCGGTATTGCTTTTGCGTATGAGTAGGAAGGGCATTTTTTTCAGGGTTATACACATTATTATTATTAAAATGAAAAAATATATGGACACATGTCTATATACAAATAAAATCAATAGACAAAGACCGTGTATAAATAGATATATAATGCAAACACAGAAAATTGAAAATGAGGATACAAAAGAGTTATTTTTGGTGGAGGATTTCGTTTCCTTTTCCAATCCATTTCCAAATCTTAAATATATGCATAACAAACGCATATTCTCTCTCTCTCTGGGTTAGAGGTCTCAGGAGGGTTCAGGGTCCAGCCATGGCGAGAGACAACAATGGGGAGTGAGGTAGGTGTTTATTGGTTTATTGTTAAAAATAAACGTTTTCCTCCCGCCAGACTACCGCCTCCGCCTCTTATTGATATATACTTTTCCTCCATTATTGATTGCCTCGTTAAACATACGTGGAATTTTAATATATGGAAGCAATTTTCAATTGTTTTCCATGTTTTTTTCCTTCAACTTTCTCCATTCTTGCTATGCTAACCTTTTGTTTTTGTCTGTTTTCTCTCTGTCAGTCCCTTTGGTCACACTCTCCCTTTCTTTTTCCGTTTTTTAATTCAATTTTGACTTTTCGATCTGTTTTCATTGTCATTTTCCTCCCTCTTTGTCTCTCTGTTTTTCTCTTTTTTTTCTCTCTGTCTTTCTCTTTCTATTTTCTCTCTTTCTCTGTCTCTCTGTCTTTCTCTGTCTCTCTGTCTTTCTCTGTCTCTCTGTCTTTCTCTGTCTCTCTGTCTTT
>JAQGBT010006096.1:0-13128 GCA_034698585.1 Disparrhopalites patrizii
GAGAGAGAGAGAGAGAGAGAGAGAGAGAAAGAAAGAGAGAGAGAGAAGAAGAAGAGAGATTCAATGAGTTAATTCAAGTAAGACCAGTGAGTAATAGGAATGATAGAGAGTATATAGAGTGACTAGCACTATGATTATGATCCTTTTATTACTCCGATGATGAGAATCTGGGCTCTCTCAGGAATGAATACGTGATGGAGCAGACATTTCCGTAAAGACGTCGTACTAAGAGTGAACAGCTGGAATTGGTTTCTCTCTTTCTCCTTCTCCTCCTCTCTCTCTCTCTTTCTCTCTCTTTCCCTCTCTCCCTTCAAGTACACTGTTTCTCCATCTTCCTACCCAAAGATTTCCTTGACGCCACTCAAAGTCTTGGCCAAAAGACATGGTCAGAGAGGCGGAGGAGGAGGCATTAAGAGCACGTTCCCCTATTCCTTGGCACTTTTCTCCAGCAATGTGTAAAATGTACTTATAGAAGAATTATGTAGAAACCTTAACACTCTTTTAGTTTTATACACTTACCTTTTAGGAGAAGGGGTGATCATTTAGAGAGAGAGAGAAGGGGGAAGGGAGTCAAAAGCACAGACGATGATCATTAAACTACATGTATTCCTCCATTTTACGAGCCCATTGTCGTTCTGGGGCTCTCGGCTCGCATGAGAGTATGGACAAAGGGAAATAGGATGCGTGCTACAGACAGCGTCAACACTCCTATGTCACGTATGTCTGACCTCAGATTTCTTGACTTCCACTGGTAATACGGAGGAGGGGAATAAAAAGAGTTTTTGGACTGATTAACAAACCGCATAGAAAATAAAAGGGGAGAGAAAGAGAAAGGGAGAGAGAGAAAAAAAATGAAAAGGATTTTTTCCCTTTTAACATTTCAATTTGAGATTTTATGCTTGCACTTGAGTCGTAAGTTGCGGATGTAAACAAGAATCACCATGCAATGCTTTGGTGAGTGTACACATTTTTGAGGGTGGATGTGATGGTTGAGAATCAAGTGTTGGGTGAAGATGGAGGAAAAGTCGTTCTCACACAAGTAACGTAATGTGTAATGTCTGCCGTCAACTTTCCGTGAATTTGGCAATCAAGTTCACTAATTTTTATTGTATTCTCACAGCTTTTACAACTTCACCGTGAATGCTCTTTGGAGTGGTCATGCAAAAAGGTAGACAGATAGACACACAACTTCCTCGCATTTTACTTGTCCACAACAACAACAACAAGAGAAAAAACACGCATTATTTGGCTTCGCAAAAAACTTTTAACTTTTGATGTTGGCACAAAAAGAAAAGTGCATTTCTTTTCCCACTGAGAAAAAAAATACACAAGCCATGACTTCGGGTTAATCTCCCTTTAAATCCCCACCTTTTTTTTCTTGGCTCCACTTCTCCTACATGTACACAAGTGCTTTTTCCTTCTTCTGTAAATGGTCTTTTTTTCCGGGTGTAATAACTGTTCCGGCCAAGGAATCGTAGGTAGTCTCCACGATAAAAAAAAATAGAGGATGTGCTCTCCCAAAACTCGTAATCGTACCGAGCAAATTATTCTTAACTATAAGTACTCAAAAGTTTTTTGGCAGAGTTTATCTCTAACGTTGTCGAATTGAGGGAAATAAAAAAAAGCTTTCACCGACGCTTTTCCTTCCGTTCACCTTCCACACTAATTTTTTTTTCTCCCGTGACTTTTCTCACGCATTTCATTTGGATGAAATACATATTGAGTCACTTATTTGCTTGTGCTTGGGCGCAGTGTCAAGTTCGGGAAATCAGATAGTCCATAAATATTCGGGTCGTTAGGGAGCATTAGGCCTTCTGCTCAACCGTCACCGTTCCCGTCTTACGTAAGGAAGGCGAGGTCCGTGATGGACAGACAAAGGATTTGAGGGAGTAAATTTTTAATTCCAGTTTCTCCTGGACATTAACAAGCTTCTACCGGTTTATTCCTTAGCGCGAAAAAGGGAAAACGCAGGAGAAGCGGTTAGTATGAATTATTTATAATTTCGTAGTTATACATTCGCCCTTTTGAAGGAAGGTTGCACGTGGTGGGATTATTTTTTAAAAGAGGACGAGCAAGTGATTTCTCCTAGAACCTGAACAAACCCGTGTATAAATGTACATACATACATACGGAAGTGCGTTTAGCTAAAACTGTCCATTTTACTTTTCCTGGTCCTAGTGAATTTCTCTCAATTAATCCTCCGTAACAAAGAATATCACGTAACTGGCCTAAAACGAAAATGTTTAAATCCCCGATTTCAAATATTTAGTATGCTTACGTAAATGTATATTATTTACCTTGACATTTTTAGATTGAGGCTAAGGTCTGACTCATCTACTGTTTATTTACCTTCATATGTTATAATTTGAACGCGATGACTAATTTCAAGTGAGCTAAGTCACCCAATTGTATTAAAATTGTTGATCAGTCATGGAAAGAGTATTCGGAAGGTACCGTCCAAGAGATTCCCAATGAGATCCCATAGGAATTCACTCACGTGTGTTTTAACCCCTCCTGATTGCGTACGCAAAGGGTTGGACCGGCGTCAATATGTAGATAGCAGAGGGAAGGAAGGGCCAAGGAAAACGAATATAACTAAATTGAAAGTTTCTGCTCCCTCTTAATGACTCTTAATGAGATGAGACTCGTTAAAATCGTTTCTTCGACATGCAATAGTTCAAACAGGTCAAGAACCAATTGGTGAAGCTCACAACTCCTCCGATATTATATTCTCCGTCGATTGCCTCACCAAGTTCATCTTCTGGTGCGAAAGGAATTATAAAAGTCATGCTACGTTTCGAGATTTTTTCGTGAGATTTCTCAAGTACCTAGGAGCTTCCACACTGGTTGTGAGGTGTAAAGGTAAATCCTGGACGTGCGACGCATTGAAGCACGTCAAGAGACGCACATCTCACTGAGGCATTCCCTCATTCACTGAAGATGATGTACAAGGGACAGGGTGAGAGAGAGAAAAAAAAGAGGATGGGGGAAGCCTCCTTGGAAATTGGATGGTTGCAAATGTTTCGCCAAATATTTAGTATTTAAGAGGTAGAAGCCGTAACTGTATCTATTCAATCATTTCCTTCAACAACCCCATGATAAACTCAGGGTCTGAGGGTATACAGACGATCAAAACAAGGAATAACAATTATCTGTTTCAACTCCCCTTTTTTCATCATCATCTCTGTCTCTCTCTCTCTCTCTCTCTCTCTCTCTCTCTCCTCTCGCACTCACACCCCCTAAAATTCCCAGGCCAAGGAGAAAGAAAAAAGCCTGAAAGAATGTGAAATATATTGTCCCATACATTTCCCACCTTTAACGTTCACAACTATCCCATTTAAGATGTAAATCAAACCCTTTTTTTCGCAATAAAAGTGTTGATGAGGTCAAAAGTATACGTTAGGAGCGGTGACAGTAATGTATAATTCTGGACTAAATGAAAATCATTTAGCATCGGGAGCCTCCATCATATGTTATAGGATTTCGGATGCGAGGATATTTTTTTTAATTAAGGCCTTACGTAGGTGTACTAAGCATTAATCAGGTGATTTTTTCTTCAAAAAAATCTACCAACTAGTATTCATTTGAAGCGAAGCTCCCCTCTTACTTTTTTTTTTTATTAATGAAAAAAAGGGAGTGAAATGGGAATAACTTACCATATTTTCGTGCCCTACGGTAAAGTAGGGAAGTTCCAAATCTTCTTCATAACATTTTATGACGGTGCACATTTGAATAAGTTACTACTATATACACCATCTTCATCGCGCATGTTAATTTTTTTTTTTGCTTCTTCCCTGGGAAAATATTAAAAAACATTACGACGATGACCAAGTGAAGAGAATATGTTCAGGCCGTATACGTTGTAAATAATAATTATTGCAGGAGAAGGATTACATGATTACGGTGCTAGGTAGGCAGAAGGCAGAGAGAGGGAACTGGGAGAAAAGAGTGAGAGAGGAAAAACAGAGAGAGAGAGAGTAAGAGAGACGCAAAGAGCGAGATAGAGAGAGAGTGAAAAAAAATAATTTTGCACGCATTCTTATACACACCAGAACAATGTCTTGAAGTTCAATCAAGATGTGTGGTTTAGGAAGTTCCTAAAGGTAGACGGAGACAGACTCGGCCTGGTCACGTCGAGAAGAAGAAAGACACCAAAATATACACATGTATAAATATGTATCTATTCTTTCATAAAATTTTATTTGGCCGTGTCGCCATACAAGTTTTTTTTCTCTCCCATTCCAAGTCAAAAGATATGTCCTTGTTTGTGAATTCGATGTAGGATAATACGTGATTAAAACACATACATATGCACATCCCTCTCTCACGTCCTCACATGCACCGCACACATACCATGCTAGGAAGATGAAGGCCGCTGACCTTTCCTTTGGAAGCATAGATGAGATAGAGAGAGAGATAGGAAGATAGTGAGAGAGACGAGAGAGAGAGAGAGAGAGAAAAAAAAGAATCCAAAATCTTATTAAATCATGTCCAACATTTGATTTCACCCAACCTTTATTCATCCATGGGTTAAATGTATGAAAATGATAAAAGGCAGAGGTTGGAGCTAGACTGAGAGCGGCATTAAAGTTTTTTTTTTTTGAAATTGGAAAATAGTAAAATGATTTCTTGACCTAGGAAAGGTATTAAATGTAAGGGGAAGGTGACAAAAGTTGAAGGAACAGCAAGAGTAACTGGTCCACGATAAAAATCTGCTAAGTGCATGGAATGCACTTGGATTTATGGGCATTTTCCCTTGCTGCCAAAAAAATGTTTACACTTTTACTACTTTTCCCGTATACGGACAAGTCGTCCCTTCAGGAAGCTCTAGTACGCGATTCCTCTTGGGGATTTTTATTTTGGTTAAATAATTATTTTTTCTCCTTTCCTCTTCAAAGTTCCGAAATCCTCACAACGCTTACGTATCCAAAAAAAAATACCCAGGGATATTTACAAGTTTCCTGGCACAAGTGGAGTAAAATTTTGAATACAATATAAATTATTGATTATAGGAAATTGTATATGCTTTTAACCTCCGTTAAAAAAATATTGACGGGTTGTCATAAGTGTGTATATGTTATTGGTGATGATAAGAAGTGAATGATTCGGAAGAAGTATAATAAATTAATTCGTCTTTTTTTCTCTCTCCATTGTTGCAGATATGAGAAGGTCCGAAAGAGTAGGGGTGACCGCACTAGGGAGTCGTCCTGATGGCCCGTCCACGAGAATTTGGAAACTGATCACGTCTCTCCTCATACTTTTCCTTTGTGCTCACTCGGCCGGGACAAGTAAGTGAGGTCTTGTTTAATGAGGGAGAGAGAGGATATAATTTTATTATTTTCTAGCCTTTTTGTGTGTAGCGGTATTATTATGTAACCAATCACCAACATAAATCCTCTTGGGGCTATAGTTAAAACTAGTTAAATAAACATATAACATAGTCATCATAAAGTGTAGCTTTCGGGGCTTTGGAAGAGGACCCAATCCACGGGCAAAGCACCCCTCCCCCTCCATCTGCACTATCCAAGCCAGGGAAATATCTTATCATCCTCCCTCTCCCTCTATCCCTCTCTTCTTTTGGTATAACGGAAATCTAGAAATTCCACTATTTGGATTGACATGATAATTTACTGTACTTTTTCACTCCAGGTTTTTTTACACTCGTTGATAACATCAAATATTTACACCTACGAAAAAACTTGTTATGAAATTTGCTCCGAACTATGAGATGAGATTGAGACAGAGAGAGAGAGCGAGAGAGAGGAAAAAAGTGATATGGCCCCATGTTGCTTTGCTTTCTCCTTCTCTTCCTCTTTCCTTCTACTATAAAGTTGTTTCACTGTCAGATATTTTTTTCACCTTTCTCTATGGTCAGTGGCTTTTTATTGACCAAGAATTCTTTTTACAACATTAGTTTCATTTCTTAAAAAAAAATTTTTTTAGGAAAAGTTTCAGTTTAAACAAATGCAATATTGTCCCAACTATTTCCATTCGTACTGTAATTTAATGATTCCCCCATAATTCGAGCGGTTTTTGATGTTCTTTTCTGTAGTTTTCCAAATATTAATTTGTTTTCCAAAAATTAAAATGTTTTCCAAAGATTAAAAAAATATTTTTTCATTTCATACGATTTGCGCAGGCTAAACCACTGCGGGTGGTAATGGTACTTAAGACACCTTTTTGAAGGTATCGGCTTTAAATTGTTGCCTCTCTTTAGTCAGAATGACCACTCAATTGAGGTTGGCACTTCTTTGGAGTAAAAAAAAAGGTCAGGAATATTATCATATTTTCTACTATGATGTCGCAAAGGATGGTTAGCACCCCGTAGGAGACAATTACCTCTTAACATGCTTTCTTAATCTTAATCCGTGAGTAACACCTTCTCCCCCGTAGTGTGTTACACCATATCTTCCTCTTACTTTTATTCTTTTTACTCTGAATTTTTTTTTGTTCTTCTGAAAAATAATTCTAAAAAAGACGTTTAGTGATAGTAGGACTCAGTTTCCTCATTATAGTGCTTTGGAGAAAAAATAACAACAACATCGACTTGGTTGAATAATTAACTTTGTTTCGAAATCGTGTTGATACAGCATGTGTTTCTCCATTTTTAACATGTTTTAGCACATCTCTCTCACCTTCACTCTCTCTCTTTCCCTATCGCTTTCTGTCTCTCTCCGTCCCATTGTATTATGTAAGTTAGCGTGAACACGCGGGAGTGAACTTATGAATGAAGCTGCTGAGAAAGAGAAACCGTGGCGAATGGACTTTCATTCATTCGACGGGTGTAAATTTAAGTTTGTAATTTCCTTGTGTGAGAGATTTTCTTTTATTTCCTTTATTTTTATCTTCAACATTCAATCCCCTATCAGTTAACATACTGGAGTGTTTTAAGCTTTAACCCGTGTGATGCTAATTGTATATTCACGAGAGGAGGAAGTGTGATTGATTAGTTTCAAACTTTTTATTTGCTTTTATTTTTGTGTTTTGCAAAAGTTCTGATTATTTCCACCCCATTTCCTCTTTGGAGCATCCCTTTACGTGCTTATATGTATATCCTTGGGTAACAATAATAAAATAAGAAAGGATGAAAATGGAAAGCCGCGTTTGGAGAAGCTATTTGCGGAGGACGGAGGAGTTTCTGGCTCAACAACAATAATATTGACAGTAGAAATTGATCGCAATAAAATTATTTTCGTACCCAGCTCAGACTGACGTCATAGGGCGAGTAATAAGATTACTGGGGACGTACATGATTTCGTAGGAAGTGAATGAGCAGTGAAGTCCACGAGGAAATGCGTATACATATGTATACATATACATACATGTACCAATACTTGTATGTACATATTTATGTATGTAGATATTCCTATCCCATTTCCCCGCACATTGGAGCACGTGTAATCGAATATTCCATCCAAATGAGGATGTTGTATTTTTAATCATAAGGAAAAGTTTCCCTCTGACCAAATGACCCTTTATGATGATAATCCTCTTCGCTCTTCTGGAATTACCATAAGAAATAACTAGTGGATAATTATTGAGTCTTGTCTTGCGTTGTAAATTATATGTGATGCTTTGCCAACCTATATTTTCTTGTCGTTATTTTTTTTCCTCTCTGTTTTGTTTTTGCAGGTCCCATCAATCGCCAAGTGGGGATCAGTGAGAACGTGTTCATAACTGTCCAGAACGATACGTACGGAAATGAACAACGAGGTAAGTGACAAGAGGGCATTGATATGGGGATTTTACGTCAGGAATATGTATGAGTGAGCAGTGAAATTGCTTTTCCTAGTGGAAACAAAGGGAGAAGAGCGAGAGACAGGGACGCAGATAGGACTCCGAGGATGTTATTTCTGTGAGGAGGATATGTGCGATCTCTGCATGTGTGTCATCCGCTTAGAGACCTTAATTGATTTCCGAGCACGTGGTTCATTTTACGTTGCGAGAGAAAGAGCTCAACGCAGTGTACTTGAGCTGAAAGAATCCATTGGTTAGGAGGAAGGACGTGAGTCTCTCCACAATTTCAAGAACTATACATGCTCGCATCAATGGCCGGCTCTCGATTTATTATTATTATTGTTTTTAATAGAGTCCCCATGAAATTTCGTAATCATGAGAGGCCGAGATAGGGAAGCTTGGGGAGAATCACTTTATTTTTACACGGGTTTCTTTTAACGGGGAGAGGGGGCTGCTGAGGATCTGAGAGACAGGGGAAAAAATAGGAGGGGGCAATGTAGGATTTAATGTCATGTGTTCTACACGGTGTACTTAAGGTCCTCCTCCGTCTGTTCCGAATTGGAATTTCCAGATGATTTACTGATAGCAGTACAAGAATTTTAAATGAGCAAAAACTTTCCCCCGATCCAAGAGCCCGCGGAGACAGCGTGTGGGCATAAGAATTTTAGGTCCAAACAACCCTTTTTTCCCCTCCTTTCTTCTACTTCCCCCTCAAAATTTTCATATGTGTGGGCGCTCCCGAAGAGGATGAGAGCAGTATTAGTTTTGAGTAATTTACGTCCACATTAAAAATTCAAGGAAGGAGCATTCTTGAGGCTACTGTAACAATAGTATGGTGGCTATAT
Organism: Disparrhopalites patrizii; assembly: GCA_034698585.1. Taxonomy (NCBI): domain Eukaryota; kingdom Metazoa; phylum Arthropoda; class Collembola; order Symphypleona; family Sminthuridae; genus Disparrhopalites; species Disparrhopalites patrizii. The sequence continues at coordinate 8,583 of JAQGBT010006096.1, forward strand.
TGACGATCACTATAGAGGGAGATGCAGTATAAAAATAGTAATGATCATTAGGAAAATACGGGGACATTATCTCTTCCACGGGTATTTCATACACACGAGGTCAAATAATGGGGAGCTCCACTGTCGGGGGATGTGAATGGGTGAAATTGGGTAGAAACTTTTGAATGGGCATGTCTTGATCACAATGTCCTCTGACTAATGTATATGTATGTCCACGTGCCACAGTGTGCTCCATTGACTCAGTGACCTACGAAGACGGCGACTCCATCCCCACATCGTCCCCATGTGAACATTGTATCTGTCGACCTCCCGGCTTCGCCTGCACCATCATTAGCTGTGAGTATCGTCCGGGATGCAAAGCTCTGAAAAGATCAAACCAGTGTTGTCCCGAATACCAATGCGGTGAGTGACATCTTCCTCTTTACACTCAGTTACACTCATCAGGAATGGGAGAGAGGACTCCCTCATGCTAATCATAGGGGACATATCTCCTATTGTGTCTATAGATGCTTGTACTCATAGTAATCATGTGTGCCCTTCCCCGGAACTATAACATTCATGTGCCCCATTCACTTACGCATTCATTCCTTTGCACAAGAATTGACAATTTTCTGGTCAAAGCATTTATCCCTTGGACTCTCTCGTATTCCTCTATAAGGCCACTGTGTAGCATCCGGGTAGAATTCATCTCGGACCAATTTTTGACAGGAACAGCGAATGAGTTAATTATCTTGTTTGGTTATTCAGTGGCTTCAGTATGAACATTATTTGGACTGGTCATCATTGCTAATCAGTATTTTATTGGATGAGAGAAACATCCGTGTGAAGGTCGTTTGAAGGTTTATTTGTTCAGGGGCATTTCAAGATATTTGGCGGCTAAAGACGGCAGATGGGCGCGAGTTCAAAAGAAATCGGATAACTGGATGCTTTCTTAGATCCAAAGGTCAATTTCGTATGCATAAGTACGCATATAACCAACAGAGAGCTAATGAGACACAAATGTTCAATACAGATTTATAAAGTTCACAATGGGGATGAAATAACCTATAGCACATTCCATTTAATTAAAAGGAAGCAATCAAGATTTTTAAAAAATTCGGCGCCTTGTATCAACCCAGACGTTTTTTTTTCCACGAAGGATTTTGCTTGAGTTCCTTGTTTTCCTCACCTCTTCAATAGCACCGGGAGTGTGTGGTGTGTGCTCCATTATGCAAATGGGGATGTTATTACGGTAAAACCAAATCCGCAAGTACAGACGCAGCATTACACGTGTAAAAGTCAACATGTGAACAAAATCCTGGCTTGCTTTGCTCATCTTTGTAAAAAAAAGTTGATCTGTTTTCGTTGTATGATAATAGTGATAATAATTAGAATAATACTCCGCGGACGGATGGTGGTTTGAAGTGGTGTTGTTTAGGGGAAGAGAGCTTGATGAGAACCAAACAGCAGGTTCATTGCGTATTCCGTGTGCTGTGGGAACTAATCACTCACTCTCCTTCTACGCCATTTATCTTCGTCCTAGTAGTATAGATTACATCTATTATATGCATATCCCATTGTATAGATATACCTAAGAAGTCTCTTCCAAATCTCAGATTTCTCAAAATAGACAATCCCGTTGGGAAATCCCTTGCAGGCCGCTTGTGCACGTATTAATACCTTGGGACAAACGCCCGAATGGGCCCGGAAAAGTATGAGTTTCTAATAATGTCAAAAAAGATGCTTTGAAAGTTGTTTATCGTTGTGCAAATAATGTTTTATCGGAATAATGGAAATTAAATTTTATCCTTGAGAGCAATTAAATAGAAACTGTATACTATTTAGGGATTACTTGGAAATTGCAGATGTTAAGATTAAATGTTATATGTAGCCTATAAAGCAAGATTACTATTGTTTAATTTAATCTATCATTTTATCCTCAAGAATCCTGAGCTTGACCAAGTCAGCAAATTACAATATTTCCCTGTAATTCTCCACCTGCTTCATAGTTTTTATTACCCACGAATTGTCTGACAAACATACGCAGTAATAATATGGACATCCTGTTCAAAGGTTTTTTTTTCTCTCACATTTCAAATGTGACGTAATGACTCCCGAAAAATCAATTCTTAGTATTCAGCAACAAGAATCATGAGCCATTGCAGCAATAGATTTGGTTCCCGAGGTCATTTTTAATCAAAGGCTATGTGTTTTTCTCCTTTTTTATCCCTTCTATTACCTACTCCATAGCGAAATGTGTGAAGGGAGGACACCCTGTAATTAACTGAAAGCGTGAAAACGTGATTCTAGATGTTCCACACGGATGCTCTTATTTATACACGTGAGAATGAATGGGCTCGCGATAAATCATCTCTTCCCTGAGTAATGAAAATAAATTTCAAATAATTATTGTACAACACTGTGAGAGAATCTTTGGCTTTATCACCTTTATTTTTAAGTAAAATTTTGGGAAATAAATCAGGAGGGGGGACCAAGGGGCACATCCTTTATTGTCCTGGTCTCTTCTACGAATTCGTGTTTCAATTTTCGGCTAGATATCTCATATAATGCAGGTACTCGATGTAATAGAAATAAATCACACCATTATTACTACGTGCTCAAGGTCAAAAGAAGAAAGTTAGTTTACCCTAATTTATTTTTTTTGTACCCAAGATAACTAGCAATTCTAAACAAAAATAGTACAGCAAAAATAACTGAGTTGACCAGCCTCATTTCGTATTTGTTCAGGCGTATGAATCTCTATTGTTACCTGGTGATTCTCTCTTGCTTAAGACAATGAGCCAACTTTGACAACTTAAAAAGGAGCTGCAATTAGCGAGAAGGTAGACAGAAATAAGGTGTTTTAAAGGGAAAATGTTACCACATGGAATGTCGATTAAAGTGAAAGGGTTAGAGAAGGTTGTAAGAAATTTTCTTCACTTAGCCCGATTACAGGATACCTAGTCGAACTTGAACTATCTGGGAAGATCCAGATATAGAGCCAGTTGTAAAATTTGGGTTCTTCGGTTGTAAAAATTTCGTCTTCCTTACATTTTATTTCGTATAGGCGAGGGAGCGGAAGATGATGCTAAACTGAAGTTAGTGTACCGCGAAAAAAAAAAATCCCACTCGTGAGCCCACATTTTCTTGGAAGGGTAAAATCCAGTTCGGCTTTCACTATTCAGTAATTAGAGGTTGCATTTTGTCCTTGACAATAAGTTTTCATGCACAAGTTGTGTCAGGACGGCGTAGGGAGTGGGCAAAATTTATATACTTACAGAAAGACACACTTTACGAGTCTTGTTGTTAGTTACACTTGTGCATGCTCCCCGAGAAGGAAGCCCCGGCCGTAGGAGTACATGGTCGTTCTTTGGAGGTACAATGATGGTCAACGGATTTGTTCCATTTATACTAGGCCGAATGTCGCTCCAGCAATTCCCTATGAGTTGAAATCCTGTAAACTCCACAGAGAGAGCGAGCAGAGTTTGTTTTGCCAAACTAATTTCAAAAGAGTTTCCTTGCGGTTACTTTCCATCCTGGAAATGAGTCAACGGGCATTACTTCCATGAAGCTTCTCCACACACACTCGTGGCAAAAGACTGTTGTGACCTTCTTGAGACGCATTTAAAAATCACTTCGACTTTCACTTTGGTCCTTCTTATCCTCCCGTATCTACACGCCCCTTCATAAAGATGGGCAAGACGACGTTGACTAAAACAGAAATAGGAACTCATTATGCATCAAATCTTGGTTCCTATATGATTTCCTATTTTATGCAATAAATTCTAGATCACTTTCTCGGAAAGGTAATTCAGGACTTTACATTTTAATTGTAGTATTTTGCACGTGATACGAATTTAAAGTGAAGAATCCGAAAGACATGTGACACATTAAAAACAACAAACATCGCAAAATGATCAAAAGAAAGGGACGAAGAAGTTAAAGAAAGGGTTGAAATTCGTCGGCTTTATTTCAGAGCATTTAATAACAACAAATCCAAGCAAAAAGATGAAAGTTATTGAAAGCCTTTCATGACAGTTCTATATCCAGTAGGTGTCAAATCCTGTACAAGACTTTAACAATAATTAGTTGTGTTTTAGCAACGCTTCTCCGCAATTTCCTCTTAGGATGGATCCTTAAAAAATTGTACAGGCATTTGTTTGCTTGTACAACATTTTGGGAATATAAAAATAATGATTGTCTTAAAATCCCTTGCTTATGCATTCGGAATTGGTGGTGATGAAGTCTTGTCATTAAAGGGAGCTGATTAGTGTGTTGTGCACACTGAAAATGAACTTGTTAGTTATGTACCTTCATGCTCTAACTTCTGATGGAGAGGAAGATGAGTTGCTTCTTCTGCCTTGTCACACCACAGACGCTCCGACCACTGACGGGGCCTGTCAAAAGTTATGAATAACCTTGAACGATAGGAAAGGGCTTTTATCTTCATTTTACAAATGGAGCAAGATATCCGACGCGTTCTTCAAGCAAAGGGGAAGAAAGAGAGAATACGAGAAAGAGTCAGAGAGAGAGAGACAGAGAGGGAGAGAGAAAGAGAGAGAGGGAG